>JAZDUH010000188.1:552500-707500 GCA_036419115.1 Scarus forsteni
AATAAGATGAATAAACGTGTTTTCCATGTAGACCTGAATTCAGAATAATTTCCATGTCAACTGGAAGGAGAAAACCTAAACTAATAATAATAACAATAATTTTTATTTTTATTGCACTTTACATTTGTGCAATCCCAAAGTGCTACAGAGTAAGATAGAGACAATAAAAAATATATCATAATAAATACATTCTTCAAATAATGGAGAACCCATTAAAGGAAATTAGCATAATGTTTTCCGGAAAAAAAGGGGCATTATTTAATTCTGAATAATTGATTCAGAATTAAGAAACATCATGTATCTGTGTCCACTGTTACTTCAGTACACGTGTTTTTTTTCTCTTTTTGTCTAATACTGATTTATAAATATTATAAACAGATGTGTAGAACAGCGCCATCTACATTCTGTCTTCTGTCATGTCTGCTCCCTGCAGTGACTTTGACGTCCAGGCGTGTAAACACAGCAGAAGAACTTCCCTGAAAAACCTGCAGCTCCGGTGGGAGGAGACGTCCCACCATGTGATGCTAATTCAGGTTGTGAGAGAGGGGTCGGGCCCCTCTTAAGGGTCAGCAGATAAATCTGAGGGGTCGTGAGATGGGTCATTAAGGAGGGAAGAAGAAAAACAAGTTCTGATGCACATTTCACTTCCTGCTTTATAGTTTGGGAGCTTCTTTAACCTCCAACTCGGACTTTTAGACCAGTTCAACCATTTTAATAACTGTTCAGCTGGAGCCTGCTAAATCAATCAACATGACTCCTCCACAGATTTTATTAATTTATTGATTATGTTGTATTATTATGATGATATTGTATTGATTATATATCCATAGTAGGGATGTAACGATATGAAAATTTTGCATCACGGTTATTGTGACCAAAATTATCACGGCTATCATTATTATCACTGTATAGTTGCAGTGTGCTCAAAATGTTCAAAAAGTACATTAAAACAGACTTTAAATCATTTAACCCTTTTAATTAGAGCTGGGGAAAAAATCAATGAAATCGATTGATTTGAATTTTTTTCTGCAGAAGATTTAAAAAATTAAAAATCAAGATTTTTTCTCTTGCCTGAGTTCAATTGTAAGTAGTTGCAATTTATGAAAAAACTTACAATTTTCATGATGGTCTGCCTTGTAGGGTTTGCACAAGCACTTTTATAGGCTTGTATTTGTTATTTAAGGAGATTAAATATTGATCAGAGAGTTTCATGCTAATACTGTAAAAATACAGCAGCCTTTTAGTGTTTATGTAGACAAACCTGCCTACGTTTATACTACATAATCAACCTTTTATGACCCAGACTTTGACTTTAAGAGGGAAACATTTATACAACATATGATTTGTTTCATTTTTTTGTCACTGGGAGTTTCGTTTCTTTTACGGAGGGAAAAATCCATTCCATATCCATATCACCCAGCCCTACTTTTAATATTATAATTTTAACAGTTCTTTTGTCTTTTTTGTCAATAAATGTATCAGGAAATGTCCTACAAGTAAATTTGTCTACACTTTTTTTATTAGAAATAAAAGTAAACAATTCTTGCAAGTATTTGTCATTATTATGTTATAAATGTTTAAACAGTGAGTAATTACAAGAAAAGAAAAAAATGCGTCCTTTAAAAAGGATTCTCTGCATAAAAAAATGTAAATGAACATGATCAAAGTTTTGAGACTCACACATTTTAGTTTGTCTGCAGCATTAGTGTCCATGTTACAGCTCGTTATATTAGACCATGTCCAGGAGTTTTTATTTATTTATTTTCTGTTTCACTAACAATAGTCCCTGAAGCAGTTAGCCCCCTTCATGACTCTCCTCTGGTCTCCCTTTTCCATGGCAGATCTCCTCCACATCTCCTTCTTTAATATTTTCAAATTACGATTGATTAAATCCATAAAACACAAACTATTACGGAAAAAGACGATCTACTACGAAATACGATGAATAAACGGCAGGAACACACTCCAGAATGATACTAATGCTGTTACTTACAACCTTTATCCATTATTTACAAAGAAAATCCTGATAAACCTCCTATAATTCACTCAGGTATGGCTCACTGAATCCTCTCTCTCTCTCTGCTCGTTTATTCGAGGAGTTACAGCAGTTTTAATCACACACATTTTTGTCTTTCTCCACAGCTTGGTGTTTTAGACAGGGTGACTGTCGTCAATCAGTTTCCCCTCGACATCCTTTAAAATCCAAAATTCAACTAGACTTCAGAGTCCGTTTCGAGAGGAAAAAAATCCCTGCTGTGTCTCTAACTTTCACTCTCAGACTGAGCGGCCATTTACATGGAAACTCCTGACTTGAAGACGCAAAGATTCTTCCTTTCCGTTTTCGAATTCTTATGCGTTTAGATGACAATGCTCGGAGACGAGTTAATCCCCTGTAAATCCGCTGTAGTGTGCATGCCGGTTCAGTAGATGGCGGTGTAGGTCTGCAGAGAGGCAGCGCTGCTACAACACACGAACAAAGAAGAAAACCTTTCACAAACAACAATGGCGTACAGACGAACAGAGAAGCAGGAGTTTCTTTTTTGGACAACAGATCAGTTCGGACAACAAATCTGTCTGGAGTTTTTTCTGGATAACAAACCGAGCACGGTAAGACGCTCACACGTTACTCGGCGGACGGAGGAAGCTGCTGTTGTTCCTGGTATGCGCGCGCAGCCTCCATGTGAAAGAGTACTGTGCATGCGGTGACGTCAGTGTTTCCCCCTGAAACGCTCTGCTCTGTGTTTACACGAGGCCGGATGGAGGAGCGGATTCAAATCTTTCCGCTCTGGGGAGCGGTTTCAAAAGTTTGCGTTTTAGGTGGAAACGCAACGTGGTCTCATCTAAACGGAAGGCCAAAATGCAACGAAATGTTTGCGGAATTGACCGTTTTTGGCGTCATGTAAACGGCCCCTGAGAGGCACATTACAAGCTGCTCCTCAGTCTGTGAGAGACGGCTGCTTCACCGAGGAGCAGACACACATAGTTCAGGCTTTTCCAGTCAAAGAGCAGCATCACCGTGAGTTACTGACACAGTGTGGTGATCAAACACTGTTAAACGGTCATTTTAATAGGACACAGTAATGATTACTGTGGGAAATTTCACCACGGTTTACCATTTTACCAGTAACCGTTATATGCCTAATCCATAGCAACCATCTTTACAGCCATACACACAAGGACACTCTGAAAATGAGAAGCCACATCTCAAAAGGCTTACTTTAACAAATTCATCATCAACAAAGTCAAATAATGTGCAACACGAATAAAGATTGAACTAGAAAAGCACTCTGAGAGCACAGACCTCCACCAGCACCACAGTCCTCTCCCATATTGTGATTTTGACCATAAATATTATAGTCCTACCTTTATTTCATCTAAATATTTAGATTCCTTGACCATGAAAACATACCATCAGCAATTAGATTCATAATGACATCTATTTTAGTTCAGTAGTTATTCATGAAAATCCCATTTTTCGTCATGGCGGATCCAGATGGTGATCAGGATCAGTCCCAAAATCTATTCATTTGTTCCTTGTCCCAATCAGGACATTTCCTGAAAATTTCATCGAAATACGTCCATAATTTTCTGAGTTATGTTGCTAACAGAGAAACAAACAAACAATCAAACAGATGTCGGCAATAGCATAACCTCCTGGCTGAAGTAATGATTATAATATTCAGAAAAGACAAATATGATGAGGACAGATTTATGATCTGGGCATCCATGGGTTTTCTTACTTTTATTTCCTTTGTCTCTGTCTGGATTGATGTATGTGTAGAAACAAATACATTAATTATACTCTGCCTGGCTAAAATAAGTCGCTATCTGGATTTAACTAAGCAAACAGGTACGAGCCTCCTATTGGATAATTACTGCATTTTGCATCTTCATTCAGCAAAAGTTAAGATTTCTCTACCCTACTTGAAGCCTGTTGTTGATTCATGATTAAGATGTCCACTTACACAACAATACATATGTTTATTTCCTGCTGACGTCCCAGAATGCACTGCAGGGCGGCTGCTGCGGGGCGTCAGAGCTCACGCAGGCGGATCCCAAAGCAATTTATCTCCATCTTCATTCAGCCCGACAATCCCAGCAGAGAAACTAATTAGGTACATTTCAGCCATTTCCATGTTAATGTTTTGTTTGTTGCCATTGTTGGAGCAGACAATGGGCAGAGATGCTAATGGAGGAGAACCAATAACAGAGTCCTAATGGGAGTCCATTCACCGCCGTGAGCCCACAGGCCAGCGGGGTACCTCCCCCCATCCCACCCCCCCGGGACGGAGGTGCAGCGGGAGGTCTGCAGGAAAGGCAGGTCGCAACAGGGAGAGGAACAAGTGTTTAGGTTTCAGATTTATGACAGGACGAACCACATTTTTGTTCTCATTCATGTGTGTGGGGACATTAACACGTCCTACAGCTCTGCTTTATCACACAGAGAAGTTACCTGTCTCCTTATTTAGGGATGTAACAGTTATCACAGCTCAGTTTGACTCATGTTTAAAGCTTCAGTTTGGTTTTTCAGCTCAACATGGTTGTAAATGCATGTTTTTAGGTTTCCCGCTTCATCGTTGTCTTCGGTAGTTCCACATAAAATTCTGAATGATTAATCCTGCATTCTTTCTCTGGAAAATGAACTTCTGACTTCAGGAAGACCATAGAGAGCAAGCAACACAAAACAAACTGCTATAAGCTCTCTTATATCCAAACATTAATTACTCTTCTTAACAGTCAAAGTAATTCTTTGCCTGCAATTGATATATAATGTTTGTATATTTTTTTAGCTTATTCATTGCCACCCCTCTCTAATATTTCATTACGCTTTAATCCAAGTTTTTATACTTCTCATCAAAATTTGTTTTTTTAAAAACTTGTTTCTACTTATTTTCATATTATTTGTTTCTACTTGTTTCTTATCTGTTATTAAAATTCTGCTTTTATTCATGTTTTTATTCTTCTCATCAATATTTTTTTTTACTTTTTTCTTCTTATTTTCTTATATCCTATTGTTATATTTTTATCCAAGCTTAAATTCCTCTCGTTCTTCTTTTTTTAACCTGTTTCGACTTTTTTCTTATCTGTGAATATGACTATTCCACTGTTATCCATGCATATATTCTTTTCAGCTTTATTTGCTTTTTAAACTTGTTTCTACTTATTGTCTTTTTTTTTCTTATTATTCCATTCTTATCCATCTTTTTATTCCTTTCGTCATTATTCGCTTTTTTAACTTGATTCTTCTTACTGTCTTATAACTTTTTTCTTATAATTATTCCTCTTTTATCCATGTTTTTTTCATCTTGTTTTTTATTTGATTTTTTAAAACTTGTTTCTAGTTACTTTCTAATTAAATGTTTCTACTTTTTTCTCATCTATTATTCCGCTCTTATCCATGTTTTTATTCCTTTCATCATTATTTGCTTTTTTAACTTGTTTCTTCTTACTGTCTTATTTTTTTCTTGTTATTGATATTCCGCTTTTTTTCCCATGTTTTTATTCTTCTTGTTTTTTATTTGATTTTTTAAACTTGTTTCTAGTTACTTTCTAATTCAATGTTTCTACTTTTTTCTTATCTGTTATTATTCCGCTCTTATCCATGTTTTTTTCCTTTTCGTCCTTATTCGCTTTTTAACTTGTTTTTACTTAATATCTATTTACAGGTTTCTACGTTTTTCTTATCTTATCAATCCACTTTATTCATGTTTTTATACAGCTATGTGGCAGCTTGTTTGTGCAGTCACAGCTGAGACAGTGCAGTGAGAGGTGTGTGCAGCTCCTAATAGGTCAGAACTATCAATATCTGCAAACAGAAAGCGAGCATAGTGCTGGCATTTCTCTAAACTTGTAACTATGGGCATATTGTTTTAAGTTCTATTTCTTTTTAAGCTGTTTTTTAGTTTTTAAAGCGTGTAATCCATCTTAGTGTTTTACTTACATAGGTATATATTTCTTTGTTTCAGATCATGTCTCCTGCTAATTCTCGTCCTAAATGCCTAAACAGCCCCGACTCCTTTTGCTTTATTTGTGGTAGTTTCTTTAGTCAGAGGGCAAACATCAGTGCATTTTAAAGTAAAACTCAGTAATCAAGACAAGCCATGAGGCCCTCACAAAGTGTGAAGCGGTGTGTTGAGAGTTTATGGATGTGGAGCAAAGGAACTCGAGGAAAGTTGGCATTTGGTATCCCCATGGTTTGGGAGAGCAAAAAGATCATTGCACAGATTGTTACTTTGGTTTAGTGAAAACATCAGGATTTGACAAGTAAAATAAAAGTAAAATAGAATATCTCCTGTCAGCTACAAGACCAATGCCTCATTCAGCTGAAATCCCAGTCGGAGATTTGATCAGCAGGAGTTGAAAGATTTGGCATGTGATTTAGGCCTGTTAAGCAAGGTTATATTAGTTTTGGATTTGTCATTATAGTTAAGTTTTAGTTAGTTTTGACATTTTTTTCCATTACAGTTTAGTTTTAATTAGTTTTAGAGTGGGCATTCTAGTTTTTATTTAGTCTTGATTTTTGCAACAAGGCTTAGTTTTAGTTTAGTTTTAATTTTTTCATGCCTTATTTGCCATGTGCAGGATTAAAAAAGGTCAGTGTAAGTATTTTGTAATACTGTTTATTTTGAAGTCCAACATAGTGCTCACTGCTCAGTCAATGCTGATACTATACTGTTGGCTGCCGCCTTAAACACAAGACAATAATATAAACTTAATATAAAAATATACCCATCTACATAAACTCTGGGCTTCCTTGTTTTCATAGGCTGTATAAGCCTCCTTATGGGTGCTCCTCAAATGGGCTTTTAAGTTTGTGGGATTTTTCCCCTTAAGAAGCGCTCCACATATCTCCCCAGTTTTAATTTCCACCAGGCTCTTGCATTTGTTTGTCTCACTGTCATACTCCAAAAAAATCCCAAATGGGACACTGCCGCCTTCTCCCAACTTTAGCCATTTCTTCCAAGTTGTTCCAACAATGGCACAGAGCACAGCCAGTCAGTGCAGTAAACAAGCACGTCCCAGTTCATTGCAATGATGATGCCATACGGCGCTGACAACTGCCGAAAACTGTTGTAAAATTGGTTGGGAAAATGTGTTGGATTAATTTAAATCCTAAAGGCTAATAAATATAGTCAAAACGATAACAAAGGACATTTTGTCTATAATTTTGGTTAGTTTCAGTTGTCTTTGTGAACACAAGATACAGTTTTAGTTTACTTATCGTTTTTGTTTTCTTTTATAGTTTTTATTAGTTTGAGTTAACTGCAATGTATTTAAAATTTTAGTTTTCGTTTTTCGTTTCGTTTTAGTTAAAGGTGCTATGAGGAGAATCTGTTACCAACGACATTAGGACTCTGCTACCCATAAGCACGTGCGACGACTGTCTTAATGCTGCATTCCAGTAACCTCGGAAATTGGAGTGACATCATCTCCGACTTATTGGCGTTCCAGTTGAAGTCCGAAAAAAAAACATGCCCATCTACCAGGCTATTGTTAGCTTTTGTTAGCTCGGGAGTGGCGAGGTTTCACCGAGTTCCCAGTAGAAAATTTCTGACTTTGGGGGACGTTCCAGTTGCAGTTTCCTACTCGGAACTCGGAAATTCCTACTTCTGACTACAACTGGAACGCACCAAAAGACGTGACCCATGCCAAAGGGTGTGTTTGCTGTGATGCTAATGAATGCAGCTCGGACCTTCCTCAGAACTCTGCATTGCTTCACAACATCTTTTTTCAACAACTTACAGGATGCAAAGCCACGAGGTAATGTTTCCCTTTCTAGTTATGTAGCGGTAGTTTTTGATGTGTGACAACAAGCAATTTTTGGAAAACTTAGTATCATAGTTTCGTAGCTGGCTATATGTCGCTACTTACTGCCAGGTGCTCTAAGACGTGTCTGAATAATATAAATTTGCTCTAGTTTTAATTGTCTTGTTCCTGAAGTTGAGTATCCAGGCCAATCCAGCCCTGTCCGACCCGACCGTGAAGCTAAGGAATAGCATTTATAGATAACCTATTTTGATGCTATAAAACTCATCTTAAAGTGTGTATTTCCATCAGGCATATATCTAAAAGTGAGACTTTTTTTGTAATTACTTAGAAACTCCTCACAGTCCCTTTAAGTACAGTATTTTTCATACTTTTTAAGAAAACAAAGATCCTGTAGATCAAAAACTTGATGTGATAGAGAAAAACTGAGATCAGTTTTGGATTCAGTACCCAAATATTAGTTAAAAATAGCTGTCAGACCTAAATCAACAAAAATTGTGTCTCTCAGTGTAATCATTATTTCTGATTAACATGCATATTAAGAGCTTCAGTGACTGAGAATATTGAGTAACTAACAGACTCGCTCAGCTCCTTTTTTAAACAAAATAAAAAAGGACAAATCTGCGCTTGCTGAACCCACATTGTTGTTTCACTTCTTTTTTCACTGTTCTAACTTTTGCCTGGTCTGAAACAACCAGATTTTTCAAAAATAAAACTCTATTTTTAATATTTGTCACCTCTAAGTAGCTGCAGACAGTTGCGAGGCCCCGCTGATGACCTGCAGCTTCTCTAAAGCAAACACAGAATGTAAATATGACGGCAGACTTGGCAGCGGCACTTGTTTGTATTCAGTATGTACGTATGGAAATATTCTTACGGTTAAATAACAAGCTAATAGCTGAGACATTCACACACTGTCAGAGGAAACGTAACAGGACACAGGTTCCTCCATCATGGTTTACATCTTCAAGTGTTTGTGTGAATAAGCATTAAGTTTGTTTACCTGCAGACTCACAGGGCGGACCAAGCGCTCCTTTCCCTCAATAAATGACTTAAAGGAACACTACACCCAAACAACAACTTGGCCTCATTTTCTACTCACCCTCATGCTGAGCAACACTCTGGAGCACTTTTTTGATGTCTCAAATGCAGCCGGGGGTCCGGAGGGATTTTCGCTGTCAACAAACGTCCATCTAACAGGGGACGACGGAGCCCGAAGAAAAAGGTCCATAAAAGTCCACAAAAACGTGCCTATTTTCCTTCATACTGCTCGTCCGCTGTAATCCAAGTGTCCTGAGCGGGTAACGTCCATAATTAATTCGAAACGAGGTCATTTAGTACATTTTTCGAGCCTAAACAGAGCCTGCACGTCTACGCGCGCTCCCTGCACTATGTAATCTGTCTGGATTGGTCTGCCGCGGCTTACGTAGTGCAGGGAGCGCGCGTAGATCATAACCCAAACCTAGCACTCAGAGTCATGTTGATATCGTTATAAGTTTGACAGTTATTGAGCAAAAACAAACGCTTGCTAATGGTGGTGATCTGGATCACCACCAAAATTTAACCACTTTTAAGTTGGGCCATATTCAACATCTCCTGAAAATTTAAGCAAAATCTGTCCAGAAGTTTTTGTTTAATCTTGCTAACAAACAAACAAACATACATATATATGCCGACAAAAACATAACCTCCAAATAAACCAGTAGGGGGCGCTCATGATTAGGCCTGTCGCGCTAACAAATTTTGCTGTGGCAAAAGCAATGAACTGGCCACCGCCACTGGACTCTAGAGCAGCGGAGACGCGTTCTCTGGAGTGACCAATCACGCTTCTCCATCTGACAATCTGATGGACCAGTCTGGGTTTGGCTGTTACCAGGAGAACCATACTTGTGGGACTGCACTGTGCCAAGTGTAAAGTTTGGTGGAGGGGGGATTATGGTGTGGGGGTGTTTTTCAGGAGCTGGGCTTGGCCCCTTAGTTCCGGTCAAAGGAACTCTGAATGCTTCAGCACACCAAGACATTTTGGACAATTCCATGCTCCAACTTTGTGGGAACAGTTTGGAGCTGGCCCCTTCCTCTTCCAACATGATTGTGCACCAGAGCACAAAGCAGGTCCATAAGGACATGGATGACAGAGTCTGGTGTGGATCAACTAGACTGGCCTGCACAGAGTCCTGACCTCAACCTGATAGCACCTTTGGGATGAATTAGAGCAGAAAAGTGATTTGTTTCTTTCAGTGTGACGTCTATTTATGTGAAGACATAAAACAGGACTAGCAACATTTAACTCTGGAAAAAATGAGACTCCTGATTTTTAAATGTACTCTGGCAGTGATGATGAGGTGAAGTATTGTAGTATGATTTTTTGGATTTTTTTGCCGCCATTAAAAGCAGAGTTTCATCTTATACATCCAAACGTCTCTGATTTGGAGTATTTATTGGTCTGCAGGCTTTGAGGTGTCAGCCTTTAAAAAGAGGCAGCGGCTGTGGAGCTAGTGAGGTCCTAATCCTGAGCTGCTCACACACACACACACATGCGCACACCCCCGCCGAGGCTGAACACACACATTCAGAGCTTATCGCCGCTCTCCAGACAGCCGCCCCAGATCAGTCGACGCGCTGCGATCGATGCATCTGATAAGGAATTAAGACAGAAAATAAACTGTACGCGTTATCGGGGAACTCGCTACATGGCCTAATTATGATGCGGCATGTGTGCGAGAAGATGATACGGTGGGACTGGAGTGGTGCGAGGCGGCGGGAGGGCTTCAGCAGGGGGAGTTTGCATCCTGAGGGCCAAAAACAGCAGCTAACGAAGAAACTACAATACCCAGAATTCCTCCTGGTGATGACAGGAAAAACACATTTACCTTAATAGCATTGATTTTGTTGTTTCTTGAGCTTTAATATGTTTAAATTATTCAGAAAAATCACTTTGTTCATTTATTAGAATATGTTCCTTAACTGTCCTCCACATGTGTTTTCTGGAAATTTTTCTGGTTACTTAAGAAAATATTTAAACAATTTGACTCTAAAATACCTATAGTTTATCTGTAATGAGAGTAGAGCTGGGCAAAAAAATCAATTAAATTGATTAATGCGAATTATTTTCTGCAGAAGATTTAAGAAAAAAAAGAATTGAGATTTTTTTTCTTGCCTTAGTCCAATTGTTAGTTGCAATTTTTGAAAAAAAATCACAATTTTCATGATGGTCGGCCTTGTAGGGTTTGCACAAGCACTTTTATAGGCTTGTATTTGTTATTTAAGTAGATTAAATGTTGATCAGAGAGTTTCCTGTTAGTACTGTAAAAATACCTCAGTCTTTTAGTGTTTATGTAGACAAACCTGCCTACGTTTATACTACATAATCAACCTTTTATGATCCAGACTTTGACTTTAAGAGGGAAACATTTAGACAACATAAAGGCAAAACTTGATTTGTTTCATTTTTATGTCACTGGGAGTTTTGTTTCTTTTAGGGAGGGAAAAATCGATTAAAATCGTTAATCGAGTGTTGTGGAAAAAAAACAGGGATTTTATTTCTAGGCCATATCGCCCAGCCCTAAATGAGAGTTGCTTGTTTTTGACGTTAAACTGGCAGAGGTCAATAAAGTCAGGAATATTTATTCTTAAAAAAGTCTTTGTCATTTTTTAGGATACAGAAAAGAAATGTCATTGTGATTGCCAGAATAGTTTACTTTTATTTCTCATGAAAAAAAGGTAGGGGTCCCAAATTATCTTGTTAATTTAGATGAATTAATTACAGTCATAATTAGTGTGCTATGTTTTTTAATCGCGTTAATCTAATTTTTAACCTAATTTTACTGTTTTGTTATTCTCAGAGGGCAGAACCTTAAAATACCAGAGCAGCTGGGGATTGGACGATCAGTCCACTCGTCACATTCTTCATAAACCAATCAGATCAAGCCACAGTATGACGTAGCAGCTCGACCCTGTTGTTAGCCGTTAGCTTAAACTACGAGTACGTCAGTCCTTAGAGTATCATCTTATCTTACATTAAATAAACCACACAGATGGATCATCGGCCACATGTGACACGAATCTCGTCAAAGACAAAACCCACCAAGTTCTCCTGGTAAACTTCTGAGGAGAGCAAATTTCATATCATAGGGTAACCATGACTACGGCTCTATGTTGTTAGCGCAGCATATCCGCGTCTCTCTCAGTTTCCCAGTGGTGATCTCCGGTCAGGAGGAGAACAAAAACAAAATTTCCATAAGAAAGCTTGAGGTGACGTTCTTTTCTCCTCTTTTAAATGAGAAATCGAGTTCATTTCTGATAAAACTACAGATCTTTCTTACTTTTAAATTTAAAGGCCCAACTAGGGACAAGAGTTGGAAATTAGCATTTACTATAAACTCTCTGTGCAGAACATCAGTTTCATGCTTTGTGATGGAACTATGTTAAACTGCGTCGTCCCAATCAAAAAAATAAATTCAAATTCAGAATTTCAAATTTCTGAATCCAGATCACTTTTACATGCCGCTGTTGTTTTCTAACATGCAGTCACTTCCTGTTGTCGTCACATCCCCAGCTCCGCCTCTGTCCCCTGATTGGCTCGTTAAAGCTGGAGAGTTTTTATGCATTGGGCTTCTTGTGCTTCAGTTTTTGGGGGATGGAGAACAATCTTTTGTTCTGCCACAATAATCTAATGACATAACAATACCTCAAGTTGAGGCTTTTCTCAGCATTTTTTTTAGTGAGAGTAAAAAATAGATGAAATAGATTAATTAATTACAGGTCGTAAATAATCGCTCATTTTTTTTCATCTACTGACAGCACTAAAAAACACAGTGAAAAAATGTATTAGGATATTTCCTGTCCAATTTATTGACAAAAAAAGACAAAAAGGCTGTTAAAATATAATATTACAACAGTTAAATGATTTCAAGTGTGTGTAAACGTGCTATTTGAACATTTTGAGCTCACTGAAATAATACCGCGATAACAACAATAACTGTGATAATTTTGGTCACAGTAACTGTGAAATGAAATTTTCAAACTGTTACATCCCTAGTCACACCACTGACAGCAAGAGACCTAAACACACATTCCCTCCAATTTTTAAGATCTCCTCATCGTCATAGAAAAATGTTAAAGGTGCTATGAGGAGAATCTATTACCGGCGACATTAAGACTCTGCTACCCATGAGCACGCGCGGCAACTGTCGTAATGCTGCGTTCCAGTAACTTCTGAACTGGGAGTGACATCATCTCTGACTTATCAGCGTTCCAGTTGAAGTCGGAAAAAAACATGCCGATCTACCAGGCTATTGTTAGCTGTTGTTAGCACGCCCTGCGTTGTTGTATGAAGAATGTGATTATCACTATGGCAGCATTTCTGTAAATAATAAACAATAATAAATAATAAACAATACTATGTATACAGCTGATCTAGAGCGACACACCCCAGTCAGAAGTGCAAATAAATGGATTATTACAGGAGCTAAATAACTGTTCACACTGGGGGCATCCATCTTCCATTGTCAACTCGGGGGTGGCGAGGTTTCACCGAGTTCCCAGTAGCAAATTCCGACTTCAGGGAACGTTCCAGTTGCAGTTTCCTACTCATAACCCAGAAATTCCTACTTCTGACTGCAACTGGAATGCACCAACAGACGTGACCCAAGCCAAAGCGTGTGTTTGTTGTGATGCTAATGAATGCAGCTCGGACCTTCCTCAGAACTCTGCATTGCTTTACAACTTCTTTTTCAACAACTTACAGGATGCAAAGCGACGAGGTCATGTATCTCTTTCTAGTTACATAGCGGTAGTTTTTGATGTGTGATAACAAACAGTTTTTGGAAAACTTACTATCGTAGTTGTAGCCGGCTATATATCTCTACTTACAGCCTGGTGCTCTAAGACGTGTCTGAATAATATAAATTTGCTCTAGTTTTAATTGTCTTGTTCCTGAAGTTGAGTATCCAGGCCAGTCCAGCCCTGTCCGACCAGACTGGAAGGCTAAGGAATAGCATTTATAGATAACCTATTTTGATGCTATAAAACTCATCTTAAAGTGTGTATTTCCATCAGGCATATATCTAAAAGTGAGACTTTTTTGTAATTACTTAGAAACTCCTCATAGCATCTTTAACAAACGTTTGTTGTCATATTTGTGTCAGGGCATTCGCTAAGGCTGCTGCCCTGAGAATTTGATTCATGTCATGTTTGTGTTGTTTTTTTTGACAAGGAAAAAAATGGATTAAAATTCAAAATCGAGTGTTGTGGAAAAAAATCAGGTATTTTATATTTTGGACGTATTACCCAGACCTAGCTAAAACATCATGATTACGCAGTGAGGGGTCATGTTCTAGCAGAATACATGTTCCCTCCAAGCATTGATTTTTAAAATCTCCTCTTCTCCATAGAAAAATGTGAACAAACGTTTGTTGTCATCTTTTTGTCGAGGGCGTTAGCGGTGCCAGTCAGAGCCATGTTAATAACAAGGTCCCTCCTGCGTCACTGCAGAGGAATTCGTCCACATTTGTTTCACACCCACCACGAGGCAAAGGTCAAAAAGAGACCCCACGCCGGGTCCTGTGGTGAAGTGGACCGACAGGACGCTCTGCTCCGCCCGCCTCTTCGATCCTCAGCTGAGGAGGCAGGACGCCGTCCTGTCCCACTGACCGGACCCCCTCCTCCCTTTGATCAGCCTTCAGACCGATTCATGAACCCCAACTGACGGGGCGGCACCAAACATCCTGATGCCCGGCCCGCACAGAGGCCCGGGCCTCCAGCAGGGCTCTGTGCAGGTCCCACAACAGAGGGGAGGGGGGAGGTTTAAAAAAATACTGAAATACCCTCAAAATAAGTCTTCATCACTGTTGTTGGTCTGTCACAGCCCTCTGCTGTTCTGTTTCTACTGTTTTAACAAAATCCTCCTGGACGACGGTGTTAATTTTCTGAACAATTATCTTCATCATAGTTTTCATCAACAACCTTTTTCCCCTGATGAAAACTAGACAGTTATCATGTTTACATGAGAGCTTTAAATCCAAATAAAACTTAAATCCTCTTTAAAAAGATCAAAAATGACCATGTAAGCACATATTTCCGAATAAAAATGATAACTCTGAATAAAAATTAATTTCAAAGTAAGTGGTTGGTTTATTCTGATTTTAAATCCAAATTAAATAATTCCTCGATCATGAATACGTTCATTCCGCTTAGGCCTGTTACGATAATTTGGTGGACGATAATTGTCCAAAAATTTGCCTATAAACAATACTATTGTCAGCATTATTTTGAAGCATTATTTTTTCATTAATGTAATTATAATATAAGTCAAAATGAGTACACCAAAACAAAAGCAAAAACTTTAATTTCTTATGAGTATTTAACTTTAACTGGAAGGTCAAGAGCTTTTAAATAAAATAAATTTAACAAACAATACAGTAAATTAAACAAAAAAGGAGGAAAAAAACAAATGAAAATAAAATGAACTCTCTTTCACGAAAAACTGCATGTAAATAAAAATCATTATCATAACCCAAAAAATTAAAAAGAATAGATCCTGTCTCTGTGAAGAAAAAAAAACTCCAATCAAAACACACACAACAACTAGAAAAGTACTCGGCCAGCGCCACAGTCCTCTCCCATATTGTGATTTTGACCATAAATATTAGTCCTACCTTTGTTTCATCTAAATATTTAGATTTTTTAACCATGAAAACATACCATTAGCAACTGGATTCATAATGATATCTATTTTAGTTCAGTAGTTATTCACGAAAATCACATTTTTCGTCGTGGCGGATCCAGAAGGTGATCCGGATCAACGCCAAAATTGAATCAGTTCTTCCTTTTCCCATGCTGAACATTTCCTGAAAATTTCATCAAAATCCTTCCATAACTTTTTGAGTTATTCTGTTCACAGACAGACAGACGAACAAACTCTCCCGCAAACATAACCTCCTTGGCAGAGGTAATAAAACAATATATAAAGCTGAGTTTATAAATTTCCTGAATTGTTTGTGACATGTACTTTCTCCCAGTTAATTTGTACTGTCTATTAAACGTTTGTATCATTACCAAACTTGATTCATGTCATTTTTGTGTCAGTTGCAGTTTTTTTTTTTGTTTGAGAGGATAAAAAAATAAAATTGAGGTTTTTATTTTTAGGCCGTATCGCCCAGCCCTAGAAATCATTGAGAACAAGCAGCAGTGATTTATTTTCTGCTGAATCATTAAACTTCCTCACAGTCATCATGAACATCAGTCCTGAGAAGAGCTCGTCATGTTGTTTTCACGCCTGCAGGTGTTCACGTGTTTTCAACCTACTCGTCCAGAAAGACAAAAAGTCGCCACTTCAAAGACCAGAGAGGATTTCAGGGACACTTCAAAGGAGTTTGTGGGGCGTTCGCCCTCCGACGGAGAGGTCACGTCCACCCCGACGAGTCACTGCTCCAACATTAACCGTGTGTGAGCGTGCTCAGAGGAGGTCGTCGGTGAAATCAAACAGTCACAATTAAAGTGATTGTAACGTGATCGACTCTTCTCTCAGTAAACAACGTCAGGATCCACTCTTTCCACCTGTAGGAGTGGAAAAGGTGATTATCCAACAAAAGATACTCTGACGTAGGGATGGGTATTGTTAAGAACCTAACAATTCAATTCAATTTCAATTTTTTAGGTGGCGATTAAAAAACAAACTCAAAACCTACCTTTTTACCTTTTAGCATTTTAATTGATTCTAATTACAGCCCACTTTTTATTCTTTTATCTTATCTTATTTTTTTATCATTTCTTTTTAAATCTTTTCTATTTTTCCTTATTTTATTTTCTACTTTTCCTATTTTATTCTTTATTTATTATTATAAAATATATTTATATTTTAACTAGTGCTGTCAGACTATTAAAAAATTAATCTAATTAATTAACGGATTTATAATTAATTAATCTAATTAATCGCATTTCAATCTCATATCTGCTTAAAGTATCCAAATAAAGAATTTGAATTCTAGGATATTATAAAATTGTAGTGCATGAATAATCAAATGAATACACTAAGAAGTGAAGATTTGTAAATCCACATTTTTATTGGTGACTAAATAAAACCAAAGTCAGGGAAACTTGTCCAGAAAATTCTAAGCTCAATCAGGCAACTCAAATTACACTTTAAGTGTGTTTCATAAATCAAATTCAAAATAAGAAAAAGGTCGAGGACATCCAGCAAAACAATCAGGCCTGATGCATTATTAAAGAATGTAGTACAAATATAGATAAATAAATTCAAAAACAAATTAAGACTAAGTCTTAAATATGCCATTCCTGTTGTCACCTGGGCTTTGTTTGGTTTGACTAGAGACGCATGTGTGAAGTGACACGTGCCACTGCCATGTACGGGTCCTCCAGCTGGACAATATCAAAATGTTTGTGTGCTTTGATTAATCGTGAGATTAATTTTTATAACGTATTAATTTGCGGTGTAATTGATTAATCCAATTAATGCACATAAGTGACAGCCCTAATTTTAACCTTCATTTCAAGTTATTTTTTATTCTTATTTTTTAAAATTCATTTTCTTACTTCATTAAATGATATATTTAATTTTTTACATTTAACCTAACCTCCAGTGTTTTCTCATTTTTAAACCTTTAAGATGGTGTTTCCTCAGTACGTACTGGGTACAGCAGTGAGCTTTATTATTGTCTTTTATTTATGATGCTTTTTATTAACACTGTGTATGGATTATGGTGTGGGTGGGTTCAGGGGCCGGGTGGAGTGGGTCTGGGTTATAAATCCTTCATTTAATTCATTTGTCTGTTTGTAAAGCACTTTGTGCTACATTTTTGTAGCACAAAGTGAACACATGTAGTATGGGCCTGTACTTTTCAAACATATCTCCATAAAATTTATCAGTTCAGAAAAGGTCAGAATGGCAAATAAGTCTAAGGCCCTCCTCACACGAGGACGGCACCGTATTGTCTTGGCGTTGGCATCAAAACATGGATCGCTGTTTACACATCGTATTGTACATAGGCTTGTGTATTTACTTGAGAACGCAAAATCCACGCCGGGACGTACCTGCGGGTTTCCACGCATGCTCCTAACCCATATTGCATGCTGGGTAATGTAGTTCTTGGGTTACTACACTCGTAACATCACAGTTGTGCTCCGAGGTGGATTCAACGTCAACAAGTGCTCATGCGTGCGTAACATGCTGCGTCTCTGCATGAGCACTTGTTGCTGTTGTTGCCGTAGCTGGTGTTGTTGGTGTTCTGTGAGCAAATGTTGGTGTAAAAGTCGTAGCAGTATTTATAGCTGTTGCCACCATAGTTGTTGTTGGTGTGTGTGTGACAGCGTGAGTTGGGGGGCGGGGAGGAGGACGGGTGCTATGAGGTCACCGTCTTTTCCGGACTTATCTGTTTATACCAACTACGGCATGAAGACGAATACGCAGATATCCACTTGCAAACCCGTTTTCAAAAAAGATGCGGAGTCATGGACAAATACGCGTCTCCGTGTGTCAATATCACCAGATCGATAGTTTATTTTACCGGAGTCGTACAAATTCGTACTCGTGTAAAGCCCACCTAAGTCCAGCGATGCATCCTCACCGCTTTTTCTCAAGTGTAATATTTGAACAACTTAAAGGTGCTATGATAAGAATCTTTTTTATGGCGACATTAAGACTCTGCTACCCATGAGCACGCACGGCGACTGTCGAAAAGATGCGTTCCAGTAACCTTGGAAATGGGAGTGACATCATCTCCGACTTATCAGCGTTCCAGTTGAAGTCGGAAAAAACATGCTGATCTACCAGGCTATTGTTAGCTGTTGTTAGCATGCCTGTGTTGTTGTTCACAAATATCACATGAAGAATGTGCTTATCACTATGGCAGCATTTTTGTAAATATAAATCTAACAATACTATGTATACAGCTGATCTAGAGCGACACACCCCAGGCAGAAGTGCAAATAAATGGATTATTACAGGAGCTAAATAACTGTTCACACTGGGGGCATCCATCTTCAATTGTCAACTCGGGGGTGGCGAGGTTTCACCGAGTTCCCAGTGGGAAATTCAGACGTTGGGGGACGTTCCAGTTGCAGTTTCCTACTCATAACCCAGAAATTCCTACTTCTGACTGCAACTGGAACGCACCAAAGACATGACCCAAGCCAAAGCGTGTGTTTGTTGTGATGCTAATGAATGCAGCTCGGACCTTCCTCAGAACTCTGCATTGCTTTACAACTTCTTTTTTCAACAACTTACAGGATGCAAAGCGACAAGATAATGTATCTCTTTCTAGTTACATAGCGGTAGTTTTTGATGTGTGACAACAAGCAATTTTTGGAAAACTTAGTATCGTAGTTTTGTAGCCGGCTATATATCTCTACTTACAGCCCGGTGCTCTAAGACGTGTCTGAATAAAATAAATTTGCTCTAGTTTTAATTGTCTTGTTCCCGAAGTTGAGTATCCAGGCCAGTCCAACCCTGTCCAACCTGACCAGAAGGCTAAGGAATAGCATTTATAGATAACTTATTTAGATGCTATAAAACTCATCTTAAAGTGTGTATTTCGATCAGGCATATATCTAAAAGTGAGACTTTTTTGTAATTACTTAGAAACTCCTCACAGTCCCTTTAACATTTATTCAACCCAAACAAATTAATAACCTAAACCTACCAAAGTGTCAGACATCTCGAGCACAGTACTCAATAAGGTACCGTGGACTTAAATTATGGAACATGCATCTGTATTTCCTTAAAGACGTTTTGTAAGTTTCTAAGTCCAAAACGAAACTCAGAAATACTTTGATGGCAGAAAGTTTTGTCAAACTGTTGTGATTTTATACAACTGTCTTCATAATACAATCCTCATGATCAGTTTTTGCCCCATTAGTATATTTAATGCCATGTTTGTATGAAGTATTGGTATGAAATGTTGAGTCATGTAAATTTATTTGTATTAAAATTCGTACTTTGTGTAAATAAAAAAACAAACAAACATGAGGTATGTCATCTCATACAGTCCTGACCAAAATCTTAAGACCAGTTGAAAAATTTCTAGAATATGCATTTTGCACTTTTGGACCTTAATGAGGTTTTAAACAGAGCTACAATATGCAAAAGCAAGAAGGGGGAGTGTGACAAAAAGCACTTTGAAAAAGTAATTTATTGAAAACAACAAGTAAACTGAAATAGGCTGTTTATCAGCTGATCAAAAGTTTAAGACCATCGCTCAAAAAATTACAAAAAACTCTCCAAACCAGAACAAAACTGTTTCTCAGTAGGACTCAGTAATGAGTAGCTCCACCGTTTTTGTTAATCACTTCAAAAAATTGTTTGGGCATGCTTGATGAGAGTGTTTCCAGGAAGCTTTTGGGAACACTGCTCCAAGTGGTGAAGATGGCTTCATGAAGGGCATCAACTGTCTGGAACTGACGGCCATTTTTATAAACTTCCCTTGCCATCCATCCCAAAATGTTCTCTATGGGATTTAAATCTGTGTTACCACACAGACGAGGGCCCTCAGTCATAAGGGATGCCCGCTGCAACATCTGCACGTAACCAGCCGCCGTTTGACGACCCTGCACCACCTGAAGCTCCAGTGTTCCACTGAATGAAGAAGCAGCCAGATCAAGATGGACCCCCCTGTTGTCAGTGGTGGTCCTAGAATAATCAATACAACCATGGACAGAGAGATCGATCTAATATTAACATTCATATCTGTCCAGTTTTTGAGTTTTTGAGTGAGCAGTCAAACAAACTGGTGGAATCTTGACCTCATTGGTGGAGTTAATATATGGAGGTCCACCTGGCACTGTCCAGGTGTACCTACATATTCAGTCAGTGCTGCTATAACAGACTTTGAAGATGATTTTTGACGATGACAATCCAAACAAAAGTCTCCACCCTCTGATCAAACAGAAACACAAATGAAAGTCATCTTCTGCTCAGTCCCCTAATTATCAATTTAGTCCCGGCGGGGGGCCCCTGACATCACAGAAGTCTCTCTCTGGTGTCCGTATAGACTATAAAGCCCACCTACCGGGATGGGCCGCCAAACAGTACAAAACAATTAACGCTACAGCGCCGCTATCAAAGGCCGGCAGAGAAAACAGAGAGCCACGCATGGCTGGAGCCGAGGCTCGACGGAGAGAGAAATGAGTGTAGTCACATCAAAAAGCAGCAGAGCAGGAGTCTGACTCCGAACAAAAGGACGCAATTAGCAGGAAACATCAGGACCGCGACGCAGGGAGGCTCCAACTGAGACTGTTTGGGACACAGCGGACCAGAGTCCACCTGGGAGACGGCTCTCCTGCGGGACAGTTTGTTTACAATCACACAGCTCAGCAGCCAGAATGAAGCTGGACCACAATAAAGACTTTACAAAGGACTCCATGTGACAAAACAACAAATAACACCAGGCAGCTTCGCTGTGATAAGAGTCTAACAGAGCAACAACACAGCCAGAAACTCCACACACCACGTTATTCTACCACAGTCCTGAGTCTGGGTGACATGACTCAGAGTTGTATTGGATCATACGGTGTTACAATCAGAAAAAGATAAATCATGCATCTCACACATGAAAATGTGTAAAAAACTACCTCATATGAACTTAAGTGCCATCCCATTCCTAATCCATAGGGTTCAATATGACGTCGGTCCACCCTTGGCTTCAACTCTTCTGGGAAGGCTGTCCACAAGGTTTAGGAGTGTTTATGGGAATGTTTGACCATTCTTTCAGAAGAGCATTTGTGAGGTCACACACTGATGTTGGACGAGAAGGCCTGGCTCTCAAACTGTTCCCACAAAGTTGGAGCATGGAATTGTCCAAAATGTCTTGGTGTGCTGAAGCATTCAGAGTTCCTTTGACTGAAACTAAGGGGCCAAGCCCAGCTCCTGAAAAACACCCCCACACCATCATCCCCCCGCCACCAAACTTTACACTTGGCACAGTGCAGTCCCACAAGTATGGTTCTCCTGGCAACCTCCAAACCTAGACTGGTCCATCAGATTGTCAGATGGAGAAGCGTGATTGGTCACTCCAGAGAACGTGTCTCCACTGCTCTAGAGTCCAGTTGCGGCGTGCTTTACACCACTGCATCCACGCTTTGCATTGCACTTGATGATGTGAGGCTTGGATGCAGCTGCTCGGCCATGGAAACCCATCCATGAAGCTCTCTGCACTGTTCTTGAGCTAATCTGAAGGCCACATGAAGTTTGGAGGTCTGTAGTGATTGACTGCAGAAAGTTGGCGACCTCTTCTCACTATGCGCCTCAGCATCCGCTGACCCCGCTCCGTCAGTTTACGTGGCCTACCACTTGGTGGCTGAGTTGCTGTTGTTCCCAAACACTTCCACATTCTTATAATC
Source organism: Scarus forsteni (assembly GCA_036419115.1). Taxonomy (NCBI): domain Eukaryota; kingdom Metazoa; phylum Chordata; class Actinopteri; order Labriformes; family Labridae; genus Scarus; species Scarus forsteni. The sequence continues at coordinate 574,620 of JAZDUH010000188.1, forward strand.
CAGCTGACAGTTGACTGTGGAATATTTAGGAGTGAGGAAATGTCACCACTGGATTTGTTGCTCAGGTGGCACCCTATCACAGTTCCACACTGGAATTCACTGAGCTCCTGAGAGCGACCCATTCTTTCACTAATGTTTGCAAAAGCAGTCTGCATGCCTAGGTGATGATTTTATCCACCTGTGGACATGGAAGAGACTGGAACACCTGATTCTGATTATTTAGATGGGTGAGCCAATACTTTTGGCAGTATAGTGTACAAATTAGTGCTGTCAGGTGATTAAAAAAATTAATTACCGGATTTATAATTAATTGATCTAATTAATCACATTTTAATCTCATATCTGCTTAAAGCAGCCATTCTCAACCTTGGGGTCGCAAGATGATTTCTGGGGGTCGCAAGATGATTTAGGAAAAATATAAATGCGCGAAATTAATGTGGCGTCCGACCGGACGTTAAAGGACAACAAGTGATTGGTCTCAAACAGGCATTTCATTACTCAAAATCAATTACTGATTTGTATATCCGACATACGTTTTATCGATCGGGTGTTGTTTCAGCACCGCTGACAGCAAATTTTCATTGCGTTCCGGGGGGAGGGGGGTCGCGGACAGTATTGAACCTTAAATTGGGGGTCGCGACTTTATAAGGTTGAGAACCACTGAAAAGTACCCAAATAAAGAATTTGAATTCTAGGAAATTAAAATTGTTGTTCATGATTAATCAAATGAATACACTAAGAAGTGAAGATTTGTAAATCCACATTTTTATTGGTGACTAAATAAAACCAAAGTCAGGGCAACTTGTCCAGAAAATTCTAAGCTCAATCAGGCAACTCAAATTACACTTTTAGTGTGTTTCATAAATCAAATTCAAAATAAGAAAAAGGTCGAGGACATCCAGCAAACCAATTAGGCCTGATGCATTATTAAAGAATGTAGTACAAATATAGATAAATAAATTCAAAAATAAATTAAGACTAAGTCTTAAATATACCATTCCTGTTGTCACCTGGACTTTGTTTGGTTTGACTAGAGACGCATGTGTGAAGTGACGTGCCACTGCCATGTACGGGTCCTCCAGCTGGACAAGATCAAAATGTTTGTGTGCTATGATTAATCTTGCAATTAATTTTTATAATGCATTAATTTGTGGTGTAATTAATTAATCTAATTAATGCTCTAAAGTGACAGCCCAAGTACAAATATATATAAAAATATACATATACACATATATATATACATATATACACATATATATATACATATATACACAGATATATATACATATATACACACATATATATATACACATACATACATATATACATATATATACATATACATATATATGTATATATACATATATACACACACATATACATATATACACACACACATATACATATATACACACACACATATACATATATACACACACACATATACATACATACACACACACATATACATACATACACACACACATATACATATATACACACACACATATACATATATACACACACACACATATATATATATATATATATTTTATATACTTATTTAATCAATCAGCCGATTAATTGGAAATCGGTTATTTTTGCTAAATACCGTATCAGCCTCAAAAATCCATATCAGTCCTAATATGAAGTGTCTGTAATTTGGTTTCTGTAGCTCCTTTAGTGCATTTTTTTCCCCAGAGTTTCTCAATCATTCTCCTATTAAATCTAAAAAAGAGAAAATAGACCTACTATAGTCTGCTTTTATCAAATCTCTTTTCTTGTTTGCTCTCATTTCTGAGGTTTTAATCTTTGTGTCTGTGTGGATAATCTGACTCTGAGGGTTCAGATGACTGATGATAAAAACATGTCCTGCTCTTTCAGTCTTGTCTACAGCATAGTTTCTGTCTCTCCTCAGTGGAACGAGGCTTAAATCAGCAGCCCTGACACACAGCTGCACGCTGACGCCCCCTGTTGGCCGTCTTCACATTTTAATCTGTGAATGAGACGATGATCCTGTTTTGCCCAAAAAAGGTGCAAAGCTGCTTTGAGTCTCGGGTCTCAGACAAGCGGATCAGAGAGGTGAGGCGGGCACTTAAAACATCGACTCCAGTGAAGCTGATGTTTCTCCCTCTGAGGCGGATTCTGCATTGCAAACTGCTCCGTGTGTCGAAGAAAAGAGGAAATAAAAATGAGGGTTTTTGTGAATCAGCAGGGAGTGTGACCTGCGGGGCAGCAGGGGCAGAATCCCCCCCTGCAGGAAAATCAAAGCATGAAGCATGTTATTGAGGGATGATGGTAGCAATTGGAGAAATGCAGGGTTTGGATGCATCATGAAGGGTTTTGGTGGAAATAACCGGGACGCCCAGAGGTGTAAAAATGGGAGAGCGTGTCAGTGGCCTCGGACAAAGCAGATAAAGTCCAGCCTTTGTTATTGATCCACACTCTTTACCTAAAACCAATAAAACTCCTCTAAATGCTTCTTTAAATTCAGATATTAAAACTAGGGCTGAACGATTTGAGAAAATAATCTTATTTTCTCAAATCGTTCAGTCCTAGTTTTGATTTTTCCCCCAATATTGCAATTTACTCTGCAATTGTTTCAATGCTCCCCATCTTCTGTATTCTTAAACAAACATAAGCAGTAGATCTTTTTATAGTAAAACCAATATGACATTAAATTAATCTAAGGATAAAAGAATTGAGAAGTGAAGAACAGAAGCAAAATAGGTATAAAATTTTAAAAAACAGGGTAAAAATGGTATGAAAGCGGAAAAAGGTTAATAAATAGGTGCAAAATAGCTATGAAATTGCAAAAAAATTGGGAAAAATTGGCAAAAAAATCCAAAAGTGGCTTAGGAAAATTGATTATGGCAGCAAAATTGGGAATTAAATTTGAAATTAAATTTCAAAAACCATGTAAAAATTTTAAAAATGGTTCTGACAGTTGCCAAAAAAGATGAATGGGGGCAAAATAGGCATAAAGTTGCAAAAACGGCATTAAAAAAAAGGTAGTAATGGTCCAAAAGTGATGAAAATGTGTATGAATAGAGGTTAAAAATAGGCATGATGTAAACTACATCATAATGCCAAAATGTTCAACACATTTTGGACTAAAAATATTGAACCTTCTGCGATTAGAAAATTGCAACAAGCCATATTGCGATTTTATTCTAATTTGCAATTAATGGTTCAGCCCTAATTAAAACACATTTGCTGCCTTTGCTCCCATAAGAATTTCTGGGCAATAAATGTGCCATATTCCCAGTTAGCATCACTCTGCACTTAAGCACTTTAATTATCACATAAGCATTTTATAAATCACTGTGCTTAATTCCCATGGTGCCTAACTCTCAGCATGTTATATTTGGACTGTACATGGTTTAGGTTGTCCACAATTTATGTGTGTAAATTCAAAAAAACCAAAACTTTTTTCTTGATTTACACCAATTGGAAGTTGTTGCAATCTTTAAAAATATACAGTTGCATGAAAAAGTATGTGAACCCTCTGGGATTACTTGGATTTCTGCTTAAATTGGTCGTAAAATATGTTCTGATCTTCATCTAAGTTACATCACTAGACAAAAAGTCTGCTTAAACTAATTCTAACTAAATCCCTGGCACATGCTAACATTATTTTTCACAAATCTACAATAGGCAAAACATTACACAAGAATGGAGTTCATGGGAGGACACCACATTGCTGCATGTTTGAAGTTTGCAAAAGAGCACCAAACCAAAATTGAGTTGTTTGGAAGGAACACACAACGCTATGTGTGGAGAAAAAAAGGCACAGCACACCAACATCAAAACCTCATCCCAACTGTGACATATGGTGGAGGGAGCATTATGGTTTGGGGCTGCTTTGCTGCCTCAGGGCCTGGACGGATTGCTGTCATCGACGGAAAAAATGAATTCCCAAGTTTATCAAGACATTTTGCAGGAAAACTTCAGACCATCTGTCCACCAACTGAAGCTCCACAGAGGATGGGTGATGCAACAGGTCAACGACCCCAAGCATAGAAGTAAATCAACAATGGAATGGCTTCAACAGAACAAAATACGGCTTCTGGAGTGGCCCAGTCAGAGTCCTGACCTCAACCTGATTGAGATGCTGTGGCATGACCACAAAAGAGCGATTCACACCAGACATCCCAGGAATATTGCTGAACTGAAACAGTTTTGTACAGAAGAACGGTCCAAAACTCCTCCTGACCGTTGTGCAGGTCTGATCTACAACTACAGGAAACGTTTGGTTGTGGTTATTGGTGCCAAAGGAGGGTCAACCAGTTATTAAATCCAAAGGTTCACATACTTTTTCCACCCTGCACTGTAAATGTTGACATATTGTGTCTAATAAAAACAAGAAACCTTATAATTTTTGTGCTGTATTGGTTTAGGCAGACTGTGTTTGTCTAGTGATGTGACTTAGATGAAGATCAGAACATATTTATGACCAATTTAAGCAGAAATCAAAGTAATCCCAAAGGGTCCACATACTTTTTAATGCAACTGTAAATACTAGGGCTGGGATGATACGCTTTTCTCTCGGTTCATTTTTTTCCCCGATGTTTTAGGTGCCCATTCAGTAGGGCTGGGACGATTCACTTTTCTCCCGATTCGATTTATTGCGATTTTTTAGGTGCCGATACGATTTAAATTGCGATTCTACGACATTGCCGATTTTTGCAATCTTTAGTTAGCTTTTTTAAAACCAGTGAAAAAGCTGAACAATGATGATTCCTACAGACTATATCAGGAAAAATACACATCACATGTGAGTCTGTATTTTGGACTTATTCAGCAATATATATTAACCAGCTGTTTATGCTCCCTCTCTTCAAAAGCCTGGATTGCATATAAAAAATGGCTTATTATCCCTTCAGGCAACAGAGTTTTTTCAAGAAATATTCAATTTTGCCATCAAGATTTAAAAAGGCTATAGTTTCAAAGTGGTTAGTTTTCCCAGCCATCGTCATCACTGTAATTTACGGGCCGAGCATGAACGCCTCTGCTGCCTGCACTGTTTACCCCCGGCTTCTCCCTCGTTTGACCAGAGCTCTGCGGTCTCATTCTCCGCTAACACCGTCACTTTTCGCGGTGTTTTGAGCTTCCCTGCACCCCAGACCATACCCTCTTCGGCAGTCGCCAGCCATGGCAAAGAAAAGCTCTCGGTATGTACTGCTCCGGGACGTTAATGGCCTTGAAGCTCCGCTCTTCGCTGCCAGTTTGGTTCTCACTGGATGACTGACCGTCATCCTCAGAGAGTAAATATTCCTCAGATTCAGAGTCAGACAGTACTTGACAAAGTACTCTTGGCATCGTGAGTACTCTTACTTAGTACTTACTTACTCAGTCTCTATCACTCTGTGTCTCTCTCTCTGCTCCGCTCCACAGCCTCTACAGCTACACTCCTGTCCCTCGGTCCGGTGTGTGTGTTTTGAAATAAATATACGCCAAAACTTTGAATAGAAACCTGTCACCTGTCCACTATCTGCTGGTAAAAAGTAGGAACACTATTCAGCACTATTTTAACAGCTATCGCCTGTTTTATCCAGCGATGTCGCTTGCCTCAATTTGGCGACTTTAGCGCCTATAGCGTGTGTGTGTTCGTGTGTGTGTGTTGGGGTGGGGGGGAATATCGATTTTTGAATAAAAATATCGATTTTAAAATCGGCAGACAAAAAATCGTGATACTTAGGTGTATCGATTTTTTCTCCCACTCCTACCATTCAGTCAAAGTAGCGTTATTAAGATATTGCAGATTTTTGCAATCTTTAGGTAGCTTTTTTAACACCAGTGAAAAATATGAACAATGATGATGTCTACAAACTATATCAGGAAAAGTACACATCATATTTGAGTATGTTTTTAAGATTTATTCAGCAATATATTTTAACCAGCTGTTTATACTCTCTCTTAAAAAGCCTCGATTGCATTTAAAAGTGGCTGATTAACACATAATGAAATTAAGCATCTAAATTTGGAAAAAAATGATTTTTGAACAAAAAAACTATTTTTGAACAAAAAAAAGATTCAAAAATTGTCAAACAAAAAATCCTGATATTCCCCCGCCCCTGATCAATACTGATAATTTCTATAGGCTTGTATTTTTATTCATTGGCAAATACTGATCAGAGTGTTCATGCTAATATACTGTGAATATCTAACCTTCAGTGTTTACGTAGGAAAATTTGCCCTAATTTCAACGACATAATCAACATTTTATGAATTTCAAATGGGAAATTCTGATGGTTGGGGAATATATTTTAACAACATAAAGCAAAACTTGATGCATGTCATTTTGTTAGTCACTGAAGGTTTTGTTTATTTGTTTTTGAGAATGAAAAAAACAATTAAAATTGTAAACCAAGTGCCGTGGAAAAAAATTGAGGATTTTATTTTTATTTGCCCAACCCTAGTATGTTGCTTGTCTCTGTGTGTTTTATCTAGAGATGCATGATACTGGATTGTTGCCGATATGCGACATGCTGATATTTTTAAATTAATCATCACTGATATCAATATTCTGGTCAACAGCACAAGCTCTGTACTTCACAAAATGGACTGTTCTTGATTTTTAAATGTACCAATGCAGTGATGAGAAAGTGCATCAGTGCTGTACATTTGTGTAATTTGCCGATGTTCCAGCCGATATGATTGGTGAATATATATCGGCTGCAAAGATCTTCAAAAATGTTATTATTAGCCGATACCAATACTTAACTTTTAGGCTGATATCCGCCGATATCTATAGCTAAGGCCCTATGAAGTCTTCCAAATTCCATTTTAGTTTTTCCCATAATCCCTTTTTTCCTGTTTTAATTTTTTGGGGAATTTGTTTTTTAATATTTTACACAAATGTAACCCTGAGGCTCAGTGTAAAGTAATGAAACATAATCACTCCCCCCGCAGGTGGTCCTCACATGTATCTTTACGGGTCCAGTCAAAATTATGTTGACAAAACTTAAAGAACATTTACTCGCCTTACAAAAAGAAAAAACTTTGGGAAACTGTTCTGCCCTGAATTCTGGAGTTAGCCGGGAGTTTCATAGCTTAATTACCAACTTAGCCGGGGTTTCATGCGGTGGCTTCCACATGTTTGCATTGTTAATGTGGGAGAGTGAAGTGAGCATCATCCTCAGCCTTAGTGACCCCCTCGCAGCATTTTCCCAAGAGAAACGTTCCTTTTCAGTTAAAAAAGTTTGTCTGGAGTGCTGGTTTGGCAGAGTGGTTAACTACCATGCACATCCCATGTACATACTTCTGCCGGTCTGGGTTCGAATCCTGCCTGTGACCAGTTTGCAGAGTGTCTTCCCTACTCTCTCACCCCTTTCACAAGCCTATCCACTGTCTCCCTTAGGGCTGGGACGATTCACTTTTCTCCCGATACGATTTATTGCGATTTTTTTAGGTGCCGATATGATTTAAATTGCGATTCTACGATATTGCCGATTTTTGCAATCTTTAGTTAGCTTTTTTAAAACCAGTGAAAAAGATGAACAATGATGATGCCTCCAGACTATATCAGGAAAAATACACATCACATGTGAGTCTGTTTTTAGGATTTATTCAGCAATATATTTTAACCAGCTGGTTATGCTCCCTCTCTTCAAAAGCCTGGATTGCATATAAAAAGTGGCTTATTATCCCTTCAGGCAACAGAGTTTTTTCAAGAAATATTCAGTTTTGCTATCAAGATTTAAAAAGGCTATAGTTTCAAAGTGGTTGGTTTTCCCAGCCATCATCATCACTGTAATTTACGGGCCGACCATGAACGCCTCTGCTGCCTGCACTGTTTACCCCCGGCTTCTCCCTCGTTTGACCAGAGCTCTGCGGTCTCATTCTCCGCTAACACCGTCACTTTTCGCTGTGTTTTGAGCTTCCCTGCATCCCAGACTATGTACACTCTTAGTCGCCGGCCATGGAGAGGAAAAGCTCTCGGTATGTCCTGCGCACACTCGCTGCCAGTTTCTTCCTCACTGGACGACTGACCGTCATCCTCAGAGAGTAAATATTCCTCAGATTCAGAGTCAGACAGTACTTGACAAAGTACTCTCGGCATCGTGAGTACTTACTCAGTCTCTATCACTCTGTGTCTCTCTGCTCCGCTCCACAGCCTCTGCAGCCACACTCGCGTCCCTCGGTCCGGTGTGTGTGTTTTAAAATAAATATACGCCAAAACTTTGAATAGAAATCTGTCACCTGTCCACTATCTGCTGGTGAAAAGTAGTAAATCTACTTAGCACTATTTTAACAGCTATGGCCTATTTTATCCAGCAATGTCGCTTGCCTCAGTTTGGCGACTTTAGCGCCTATAGAGTGTGTGTGTGCGTGTGTGTGTGTCTGGGGGGGGTATCGATTTTTGAATAAAAATATCGATTTTAAAATCGGCAGACAAAAAATCGCGATACTTAGGTGTATCGATTTTTTCTCCCACTCCTAGTCTCCCTTCTATCAATAAAGGCACAAAATGCCCCAAAAATACATTAAAAAAAAAAAAAAGTTTGTCAAATGCCATTTCTGTGATTTTTCGCTTCTATTCTACATTTTATGTCCAATTCCATGATCCAATCTGCAATTACGTGATCATAGATTTTATAAGGCGCTAGATAGCAAACCCATAACATCATGCATAGCTAGTTTTATCCATATTGTTGTTTGTTTTTTTCTATCTGTTGAAAGCAACCTGACAATGGGACAAAGGGTGGAAATTAGCAAGACAAGTAGACATGTAAATATCTTTAAACGCATAACTGTCTCTTAAAAATCTATATATATATATAAATCTCAATCTAATTCTCGAATCTCAAACCACTTTAATGGCATCACATGCTGGCGTGCAGCAGAGATGACCTCATCATCGTAGTGTTTATGGATCACTGGGCCGCTGGCCTTGATTTCTGTTATTGAATTATGGGAAATTCATTCTTTTATTGCAGGAGCGGCGTCTAAATCCAATAAGACAGTCATCAGCCCTCGGTCAGGGAGCCTCGGCTGTTCAGAGGCAGCAGCAGCAGCAAAGTCATTGTGCTGTGATATGTGGGTCAGAAACGTGGAGAAGGTGTAAAGAAGAATTTCTGTCTAAATATTGACTAAAGTCTCAAAAAGGCTGAAGATCAGAGATAAAGATCTGTCATCCCTGAGCTGTGAGCCATACATACACCAAATCTAAGTGTTTTCTGAAGTCACAATAAGACTTCACTGCCTGCTGACTGAATGACCGTATTCAGTCCTCAGCTGTTTGTTTCTCTGCTGTTACAAAAGTCGACTTCCTTTTTCCTCAGTACATTCTGTGAAGTCTTTAAAAATTGTTTCCTAATCACAGTTCTTTTCAGTATCATCATAAAATGTAAAAATAACAAGTAAATATCAAGAAAGGCAGCTCCACGACACTAATACCGCTTTCACACTAAAATTAGCGGGTCAACATGGATTTTTTCCAGTGCGGGTTAAGCCGCTAACAATCGCCAAGTGAGTCTTTTCCAACTGCCAGCAGACCTGGGTCTAACCGGCAACAGACGAGCTGTGTGGCTGTTTATTTTCCTCTGGCGCATCAAGCTGATGTCATCACATTGATGGCAGATAGCGACATTAGCAGATAGCGTAGCAGTTAGCTGCCTTCATGACTCTCCTCTGGTCTCCCCTCTTCCTGGCAGGTATCCTTGATTTTCCAAATTATGATTGATTAAATCCATAAAACACGAACTTTGACAGAAAAAGATGATCAATTTCAAAATACGGCAAATACACGGTAAAAGAACGGCAAGAACACACTCCAGAATGATCCTAATGCTATTATTTACAATATTTATACATTATTTAGACAGAAAATCCTGATAAACCACCTGTAATTCTCTCGGATATGGCTCACTGAATCTTCTCTCGCTCTCTGTCTCTGTCTCTCTACCTCTACGGCTCGGTCAGTTCATTTTCTCGAGGAATTTCGACAGTTTTACAACATCTTTTTCTTTCGCCACAACTTCATGTTCAGACAGGGTGACCGCCTTCTATCAGTTTCCCCTCGGCATTTTTGTGAAATCCAACATTCAACCAGACTCCAAAGTTCGTTTGAGAGGGAAATCTCCGCTGTGTCTAACTTTTGCTGAGGCCAAACAATGCAAACTGCACATGCGGGCTTCCCATGAGGTTGATTCGAGTAACAGCCTCGTAGTTCAGACCTTTCTAGTCAAAGAGCAGCATCACTGAGCATTATTGACGCCGTGTGGTAACCAATAATTTTAATAAGACACGGTAATGATTACCATGGAAAATTTTACCGTGGTTTACCATTTTACTGGTAACCGTTACATCCCTAGGTTGGTCCTTTGGCTGGACCTTTTTACAACCATAAGGAGGTCAAAGCTTGAAGGCTGTTTATCATGGGAGTCGAAAACATCAACATCACGGAGCTGCTGGGAGCAGAAGAGCCAACAGAGACTGAAACAACACTCCTGCAGGTGAAATGGCTGAGCAGGAAGAGTAGGTTTGACTCTACCTGAGCAGGTAAAGAAGGCCCGGTGCTTTAATTAAAATGTGCTAAAAGGCCGAGCGGTTCATGACGGGGCTAAAGCTCTGCGGGTTAAAGGTGTGTGTTCGTCTTCGGGCCCTGCAGCGGCAGTGATCTTTGGCTCCTCCCGGCTTTAGGGCCACACACCTGTGCATGCATCGGGGCCGGATAAGCCCAGATTAAGCTAAAGTTACCAGCTCTCTCCCCGCACTGTCATTCAAAACCTCAACGGCAGCCGCGCGGCGGACAAAGCGCCTTTTGGGCCGTCCTAATAAACGCCATTAGCTTTGAGACATCAAACATGGAGGATTATGGGATTTTCTGGCCCTGCAAAAAGATGGAGGGTCCGGGGGACTCCCTCGCTCGGCCGTCCTTTCTCTGCAGAGATTACATACAATTTGTTTTCTTTTTCCGCCATTTTGTCGGTCCCTCCTCCTCCTGCAGATTCCTCACAGAGAAGTGGTACAGTAATCCCCGGCAGATGAAACTAAGAGCGCAGTAAAAAGGAAGATTACACACGGCTTTGTAAATTGTTTCTATACACATGTGCACGGGTATTTGAGAGATCCACAGGGACTTAACACAACAACTGAGCTCACACTCACTCTCAGACGTTCAGATTCATTCTGCCATTTACACTCTACGTCTGAACATGTAAAAAGCTTTAGCCTCGTAGAACTAAAAATATCACGAGAAGAAGCTAAAACGGTGATGTGGAGCCTCATACAGACATGCTTGGAGATTATTTTTGGTTACATTTAACAGCAGTGTCTAACATCACAAAGAGGTCCCTGAGCAGAAAACAATGTAAAAGTAGGGCTGGGCAATATGACCTAATCTCAATATCATGATTAATAAACGACAATGTTATGCTATGCTGGAACAGATCAGTGGTGATACCAATGGTCGTCAACATGGTCTTCCCGCAGTATTTATACTTCACTTCTTTCTGCATGATGTCCTCTGCACAGGATCCAAAATGTGCCCAAACAACGATCACAGTATTTTTCTTGGTTACTAGGTCCTCTGATAGATTCCCACTTGTCTCCTCCATGTTGGCGGCGCATCCTTCGCTCTTGGCGTAAGTGAACGTAGACTATATGGAGGGGGCGCGTTCACGTGACTTACATAGGGAAAATAATCAAAAGAATCGGCATGTGTAAAATTACTTTGATTATAAGGTCTAAACGTCGATTTAGATTATTTTTCAATTAATTTCCCAGCCCTATGTATAGGTATTTGTTTCTTTAACGGAGGTTAGACTAGGACAGGGAAATATATCCATTAAATCGATTAATTCTAAGGATGCACAGAATATTCGGGGGCCAAATATATTCAGAGCCATATTCGGCCTTCGGTGGAGTGAGGTAATAGCAAGGCTGAACAGTACCGTGTGACGCAATGACGAAATCAACTACGTCATTGCGTGTGACTGTGGCTACCCAAATAATCTAAGACATTCAATTAACACCATATATTTTGACAACATAAAGGTGGAACTTGAGCCTTGTCATTTTTGTGTCACTTGGACTTTTTTTGTTTTGACAGGAAAAAAATCAGGGATACTTCCAGGCCATATCGCCCAGCCCTAGGTTAGACAGATTGTTTCTGGTGCTTTTCAGGTGGTGTAGTGGTGCATTTCCACCAAGCAGTCTGGTAAACCAGTTTTTTTCTTTTCTTGTAATTACACACAGTTTAAGCATTTATAACATAATAATAACAAATACTTGCCAGAATTGTTTACTTTTATTTCTCATGAAAAATGTCTAAATAAATTTACTTATAGGACATTTCCTGACAGTTATTGACAAAAAGACAAAAAAACTGTTGAAACTATGATATTAAAGGGGTTAAATGTTTTCAAGACTGTGTTCAAGTACTTTTTGAACATTTTGAGCACATTGCAACAATACCATGACAATAAATTTTGATCACAATAACCGTGATATGGAATTTTCAAACTGTTACATCCCTATTCTGCAAGCACAACCCCATTCTTCATAAAAACCTCAAAGAGAACAAACAAAACACTCAAAATAAGTTAGGGCTTCAGAAAATATAAATGGACGTATAAATATTAATCATATCTATAGACTGTAAAAAAGAAAGAAGGTCAAAAGAACTGTCGGGTCAGTCAGAGAAGTTCTGTTCGCCCTTACGTTGGGTTTATTTTCCTCTGATAAGCCTCCCAGTATGGCTGCCTGCTATAGGCCCCACACAGACGCCGAGGGCTCCTATAGCATATTTTCACAGGGACATACTCTCATAATGAGCAGGGCCCCTCCCTGCACACAGAAGTCAAGTCGTCCCTAACAGGAGTCAAAGGTTGGCTGCTATAATCCATGTAACACTAGAGGAATAATCCTCAGGGCTGTGGCCGCCCGCTCCAAACCTCTCTTTCCCTCTTTTGTTTTTCTGGTAAGTGATCTTGGAAAAAGTTTCAGCAATGTCCCCCCGGTCTGCAGAGTATTTGACTAATTTGTTAGTTTGTCCTGGGGAGCGCAGAGGCCATAAATGTGACCAGAAGAGAAGACCTGGAGTAAAAAGGAGGAAGGTCTGTCATGTGAATTCAAGCAAGAGCTCAACAATTAGTAAAGTTTCAACTACAATTACAACTAGGGCTGACATTTTGAGAAAATAATCTAATTGCGATTTTTTCCTCAATATTTCGATTTACTCTGCGATTGTTTTAATGCTCCTCATTTTATGTATTCTTGAACAAACAAAAGCAGTCGATCTTTTTATAGTAAAACCAATATGACATTAAATTGATCTAAGGATAAAAGATTTGAGAAAAAGTGGAGAAGTGAAGAACAGAAGCAAAATAGGTATGAAATTGTAAAAACTGGGTAAAAATGGTATGAAAGCGGAAAAAGGTTAATAAATAAGTGCAAAATATGTATGAAATTGCAAAAAAAAAGGGGGAAAATTGGCAAAAAAAATCCAAAAGCGGCTTAGGAAAATTGATTATGGCAGCAAAATTAGGAATTAAAATTGAAATTTAATTTCAAAAACCATGTGAAAATTCCAAAAATGGTTCTGACGGTGGCCAAAAAAGATGAATGAGGGCAAAATACGCATAAAGTTGTAAAAACGAGATTTAAAAAAAAGGTAAAAAATGGTCCAAAAGTGGGAAAAAAGAATAGAGGTAAAAAAAAAAATAGGCATGAAATTGCAAAAAACTACATCACAATGCCAAAATGTTCAACGCATTTTGGGCTAAAAATATTGAACCTTCTGCGATTTGAAAATTGCAACAAGCCATATTGTCATTTAATCTAATTTGCAATTAATTGTTCAGCCCTAATGACAATCTCTAAAAATTATGAGCACTAAATAATCATTTAGTGCAAAAGTAACACTTGATTTGTCTTTCTTGCATTGAAAATTTTGTTAATTTGTATTTTTTCTTATATTTTCATTATTATGTTATAAATGCTTAAACTGTGTGTAAGTACAAGAAAAGAAAAAAACAGATTTGTTCTTTGAACAAACATGTTCAAAGTTTTAAGACAACCAAATATAAATGTAATCTATTTTACAAACACTCAGACATTTTAGTTTGCCTGCAGCATTAGTGTCCATGTTACAGCTCGTTATATTAGACCGTGTCCAGGTCTTTTTATTTATTTATTTTTGTTTTACTAACGATAGTCCCTGAAGCAGTTAGCCCCCTTAATGACTCTCCTCTGGTCTCCCCTTTCCATGGCAGATCTCCTCCACATCTCCTTCTTTAATATTTCCAAATTACAATCGATTAAATCCATAAAACACGAACTACGACAGAAAAAGACGATCTACTACAAAACACGGTGAATAAACAGTGAAAGAACGGCAAGAACTCACTCTAGATTGACACTAATGCTGTTATTTACAACCTTTATACATTATTTACACAGAAAATCCTGATAAACCTCCTATAATTCACTCAGGTATGGCTCTTTGAATCCTCTCTCTCTCTCTGCTCATTTACTCGAGGAGTTACAGCAGTTTTAATCACGCACATTTTTGTTTTTCTCCACAGCTTGGTGTTTCAGACAGGGTGACTGTCGTCAATCAGTTTCCCCTCCACATCCTTTAAAATCCAAACTTCAACCAGACTTTAGACTTTGTCCGTTTGAGTGTGAAAACCTGTAAAAGTCTGAGTGAGGCTCCAGCTGCTGGACTTTCAGAGGTCAAACATTACAAACTGCTCCTCCGTCTGTGAGAGACGGCTGCTTCACCGAGGAGCAGACACACATAGTTCAGGCTTTTCCAGTCAAAGAGCAGCATCACCGTGAGTTACTGACACAGTGTGGTGATCAAACATGGTTTAACGGTCATTTTAATAGGAGGATTACTGTGGGAAATTTTACTGTGGTTTACCATTTTACCGGTAACCGTTACATCCCTAGTACCAATGCAGTGATGTGATGGTGCATTAATATTCTGCATGTGTCTAATTTGCCGATACTCTAGTCGATATATGGCCGCTATGTGTGGCCAATATATTAGCTGTAAATATCTGCAAAAAATTTAAATATTGGTCGATACTGATTCAAACCAACTGTATCATGCATCCCTAAGGGCACCTACACACCAAAAGCGACTTGCGTGTCCTCCGCAATCACTCTCCATGCAAAGTCAATGTACAGCCGCGATGGGGCGGGGCTAACCCTCCCGCGATGCGATTGCTGCATACAAGGCGATCACTTCACTCGTCATGTGTTTTTGATGAGAGAGTGAAAAGGAAACAGTTGGATTAATGTCAGCCATACATCCTATTATATGATACATGATATGATCGCAGTGAAAGTCGAGTGGACGTGACATCACTGAGCGACAGCCAGCGGAAACGGTGACCAAAATGAGGTATTTATGTTAGGGTTGTCAAAAGTATCGATACTCAAAAAAGTATCGATACTAAATGTTGTATCCGGATACCATACTCACTTTCAAAAGTATCGATACTAAACCCCCCCCGGATGTCGGATGCCGAGCCGCCGCCGATGCTGCATCCCTCTCTCTCTGCCTCCTCACACACACACGAGAGTAGGCACCCTCCCTCCCTGTGATGCCCTCAATAACAAAACAGCATGAGTAGTGCTGTTGCAGGAGGGCCAAATCAACCAGTTTTGGTTAAAATAAAATTCAAAGACGCTCGAAATAAAAGGACGAAATAACCCCCCCTTGCCTCCTATGCTAAACACTCACTGCAATATGGAGGAGGACAAAGTGGAGGAATTAGCTGACACTCTTTCGTCAAATAAATCGGTTGTGTGGACCTATTTTGGCTTCCCATTTAAAAGACGAGAGAACGGTGAGAAGACTGAGGACAAAACAACAACCATGTGCAAAATATGCCGCTATATTTCGCCGTATACTGCGGTGAGTAAAACTACTACCAACTTCGAACGGTGATGCTCCTTCGGACGTAAAAATAAAGGTGACTCCGGCTTGCGAATACCTGCTTTTATTTAACATTCACTGTGGGCTGTGACCATGCCAACTACAATTTTAATTCAGGAACAAAACAGTGAGTAGTTATCTCTACACCTCCTGCAAACATCTGTCTTCCTCCTCGCTAACACACACACTAACTCTCCCCTCTGAACTCTGACCCGTTGGCCCCTCCTATCTGGTCCATTCACTGACCGTCAATTCATAGGAAACTTTAAAATCTACATTGAACACATAACAAACCGTAGAACTGCTCCACTATGTTTGTGTTTGTGTAAGTCTGCATAAAAAATATTTGATTTTTGCATACAAAGCACTTTTTATTGAGATTTTATGATTGTATTTGCACTGTAGTCTAAATAAGGGGAGAAAATACAATTTTGTTTTTTTCAAAGAGCATTTATTTTGTTCTGATGCAGCAATATTTTTTTGTATTGTATTATTTTTTGCATTAGAAAGAAAATAAAGAAAATAAGACTTGCACAACTTCCTAGAGGTTATATTTGCATTTTTTTGTTAATAAAAATGTTTCTTTTCAATATTGTGTTCTTTTTTTTAACCTTGTGGAATCGAAAATAGTATAGAGTATTGAATATTTTCCTGAGTATCGGTATCGAGTTGAAAATTTTGGTATCGTGACAACCCTAATTTATGTACACCATGCGAATATTCTAATGTGGTGAAGCGATGTCTGGAGGCAGAATAAAATGGCCCTTCTGAATGCAGTCTTAAAGGTGCAAGCTGAGGAGAATCTACTAAAGGCGACATTAAGACTCTGCTACCCTTGAGCACGTCGCGTAATGATGACAAATGAGCTTCAGTAACCTGATGTGACTGGGAGTGACATCATCTAATCCTGACTTATCGGACAGATCAGTTGAAGTCGGAAAAAAACATGCCGATCTACCGGGCTATTGTTAGCTGTTGTTAGCACACCCTGCGTTGTGTTCACAAATCTGGCAGGATTACAAAACTCAGCATGAAGAATGTGATTATCACTATGGCAGCATTTTTGTAAATATAAGTCTAACAATACTATGTATACAGCTGATCTAGAGCGACACGCCCCAGTCAGAAGTGCAAATAAATGGATTATTACAGGAGCTAAATAACTGTTCACACTGGAGGCATCCATCTTCCATTGTCAACTCAGGGGTGCGAGGTTTCACCGAGTTCCCAGTAGGAAATTCCGACTTCGGGGGACGTTCCAGTTGCAGGTTCCTACTCAGAACTTCCTACTTCTGACTACAACTGGAACGCACCACAAGACGCTACCCAAGCCAAAGCGTGTGTTTGTTGTGATGCTAATGAATGCAGCTCGGACCTTCCTCAGAACTCTGCATTGCTTTACAACTTCTTTTTACAACAACTAACAGGATGCAAAGCGACGAGGTAATGTACCTCTTTCTAGTTACGTACAGGTAGTTTTTGATGTGTGACAACAAGCAATTTTTGGAAAACTTAGTTTTGTAGTTTTGTAGCCGGCTATATATCTCTACCTACAGCCCGGTGCTCTAAGACGTGTCTGAATAATATAAATTTGCTCTAGTTTTAATTGTCTTGTTCCTGAAGTTGAGTATCCAGGCCAGTCCAGCCCTGTCCAACCCGACCACGAAGCTAAGGAATAGCATTTATAGATAACCTATTTTGATGCGATAAAACTCATCTTAAAGTGTGTATTTCCATCAGGCATATACCTAAAGTGAGACTTTTTTGGAATTACTTAGAAACTCCTCACAGTCCCTTTAATGATTTAACAATTTTGCAGGCAATATGTATTTACAGAAGTTCATAAACACAAAGCCTCTGTTTGAGTATTCCTTTAATAATGAAAACAGATTATTTATCATGAATATTAGATAATGAATAATGTGTTCTGTGCTTTTGATCATTGATTTCCTTAAATACTGAACTGAAAGTTGATATGAAGAAAATCCTGAAATGAATTGAAATTGTAATATCTGCCATAAAAATCACAGTTAGATCTTTTCCTGAAATCGTTCAGCCTTAGTGAATACAAGAGTTGTTTGATTTATCATGTTTATCCCAATTGCAATGTTCCTCTGCAGTTTACATATTGCAATAGTTTGAATTAATTCTAAATATTCTAATGTGGTGAAGCGATGTCTGTAGGCAGAATAAAATGGCCCTTCTGATGCAGTCAGATGAAGCTGAGGCTCTCACTAAAGACGAACATTAAACAGTTTTAAATGACGAACAGGTAATGATGACAAATGAGCTTCTTTAATCCTGATGTGAGCTGAGAACATCTGTCAGATAATCTCTAATCCTGCTGTGATGGACAGATCTTACACTGAAGCAAAGAGAATCTGTGTGTACATCTTGAATGTATGGATTATGGAGGTGTTTCATGTAAATCTGGCAGGATTACAAAACTCAGATGATTGACTGACGATAACTCAACATTTACCAGAGGAAATTATCCTCACGTTACATTTCCTCTCTTTCCTTAGAGGCGTTCTGTCGTTTCTCCGCCTGTAAACCGTGCACGAGCTGGAGCACACGCAGCGAGGCCTCCAGGCAGCCGTGCACATCGACACTCAGCCCACGTTCAAAGGAGGACGCTCAGCTTCTCCCCTCGGCCGACATTGGAAAACCTCTGCCGCCTTAATCCTCTTTGACTTTATTCATGCAAAAGGTCATCGCTGATTCTCCAAATGGAGGAGGAGGCCTTGATGTGAGGGGTCTGCTCAGGTGTGTTTTTATTTTGGATACATCAGGCACATTAGTGGGGTCATTACTCACCAATGAGGGGGAGACAGTGCAGCTGCTCTTACCAGAAACTTATGGCCCTTTTCCATTAGCCCTACTCAACCCTACCCGACTCTACTCTACTCGCCTTGTGCTGCTTCTCCATTAACCCCACAGCGTGCAGTGTCGCTGTAAACAGAGAGCGGCTCTGTGGTCACGTCATTATGAGCCCGACACAACAATCTGTGGCTTTTAGTCACAAACTGAGCAAAAAGGAAAGCAGAAGAAGGCTGCAGGTGGCAGGATGAGAAGCACAGGAGAGTTTTGGACGCTATACAACAGAATGAAGCCGAGATCGAGAGCAATCGAGCTGCAAAGAACAGACGTATGAGGGTAAGCCAATGGTAGCTACCGCTAGCATGCTAGGTCGTCACGCTCATGACTCATTGCTGACGACATTGTCTGACCAATCAGTAGCCGGCAGTCAGTGATGTCATCTTTTAGTATGGACTCTGCTTGATTGAGAACCAGAGCGGAGTAGGTACTAAAACTAGCTTGTTTTAGGAGGCACCAGGCTAGTGGAAACACGCTGCAAATCGAGTAGGGCCAAGTAGAGTAGGGCCAAGGCGTGCTAATGGAAAAGGGCCATAACTGATGTCAGTGTGTTACTCTTAAGGCAAAGTGACAAAACACGGGAAAAAACCTCTCTTTAATCCATCTGACGTGACTTTATCAAAAAGGGGGGCATAGAAGAGCTTTTACAAGAAGGAGACCGAGATTACCAGAGAGATTGAAGCAGGACTGAAAGGATTGCACGTGTATACACACTACACTGCAAAAAAAATATTCACTCACCCATCCAAATAATCAGAATCAGGTGTTCCAGTCTCTTCCATGACCACAGGTGTATAAAATCATCACCTAGGCATGCAGACTGCTTTTACAAACATTAGTGAAAGAATGGGTCTCTCTCAGGAGCTCAGTGAATTCCAGTGTGGAACTGTGATAGGATGACACCTGAGCAACAAATCCAGTCGTGACATTTCCTCACTCCTAAATATTCCGCAGTCAACTGTCAGCTGGATTATAAGAACGTGGAAGTGTTTGGGAACCACAGCAACTCAGCCACCAAGTGGTAGGCCACGTAAACTGACGGAGCGGGGACAGCGGATGCTGAGGCGCATAGTGAGAAGAGGTCGCCAACTTTCTGCAGAGTCAATCGCACAGACCTCCAAACTTCATGTGGCCTTCAGATTAGCTCAAGAACAGTGCAGAGAGCTTCATGGATGGGTTTCCATGGCCGAGCAGCTGCATCCAAGCCTCACATCACCAAGTGCAATGCAAAGCACTGATGCAGTGGTGTAAAGCACACCGCCACTGGACTCTAGAGCAGTGGAGACACGTTCTCTGGAGTGACCAATCACGCTTCTCCATCTGACAATCTGATGGACCAGTCTGGGTTTGGAGGTTGCCAGGAGAACCATACTTGTGGGACTGCATTGTGCCAAGTGTAAAGTTTGATGGAGGGGGGATTATGGTGTGGGGGTGTTTTTCAGGAGCTGGGCTTGGTCCCTTAGTTCCAGTCAAAGGAACTCTGAATGCTTCAGCACACCAAGACATTTTGGACAATTCCATGCTCCAACTCTGTGGGAACAGTTTGGAGCTGGCCCCTTCCTCTTCCAACATGACTGTGCACCAGAGCACAAAGCAGGTCCATAAAGACATGGAGGACAGAGTCTGGTGTGGATCAACTTGACTGGCCTGCACAGAGTCCTGACCTCAACCCCATAGACCACCTTTGGGATGAATTAGAGCAGAGACTGAGAGCCAGGCCTTCTCGTCCAACATAAGTGTGTGACCTCACAAATGCTCTTCTGGAAGAATGGTCAAAAATTCCCATAAACACTCCTAAACCTTGTGGACAGCCTTCACAGAAGAGTTGAAGCTGTTATAGCTGCAAAGGGTGGACCGACGTCAGATTGAACCCTATGGATTAGGAATGGGATGTCACTTAAGTTCATATGTGAGTCAAGGCAGGTGAGCGAATACTTTTGGTTATAAAGTTTATTTCAGGATTAGGGTGACACATCTTTTCATCATATAAATTTCAGAAGTTGAAATCTTCTCTCAAATTGAGTCACAGCTTGACTTTAAGGGCTGATGGTGGGTCTCAAAGCCTGACCAGCTGAGAAGCACTGCCTTAAATAACTGATTTACTGAGGTCAATAATGTAAAGAGGAGAGGCTGGACGATGGCTTCTGTATTATTTTGTGGAAACATTGAAGCAGTGACTCCTGCAGCCGCACAGGAGCAGTCATGTAAATCACAGAAACACGGAGCAGAGAAGTGGGAGTCAATTTATCCAGAGAGAGCAGAGAGAAGGTCACCGCGAGCAGAGACAAAGTGCTAATTAAGACGAACGGGTCCACTGCCTCCACACATAAAAAGTCCTCATGTGTCATAAAGGCTGCGGCGTCGGGACGTCAGAGAGCCGCTGAACCAGAACACAAAAACCAGAGAGAGACAAGGACCAGGAACGACTCCTCTACGGGGACGGACGAGGGACAACAGAGACAATATACTGCTGAGGGTAGAGACAAATTTATTCATGAGAAATTTAGATAAACTGAGGCCTTTTCACCTCCTCAATAGAGCCGGTTCATTTTGAGAGGCGACCTGATTAGACACTGAGGGGCACGACCTTTAATAACTGAAGGGGACTGAAAACTTCACAGGTTCATTCATAACAACAGAAACACCAGTTCGTCTGTGGAGATGTCCAAAAACAGCAGTGGATGAAGTCACAAATAAAAACACGGAGGCCGATGTTAAACCCTTGCAAAAAAACCCTGAAATGATTCAGATTTGCAAGATGAGCTGCATGTGTGAACGCAAACAGCTGAGCTAAAGCAGGTGCCCACTCCCTCCGGCATATTTAGATCATTTGTAAACTGCTTGTACCTAAACTGCAAGCTACCTCTGATTAATGCCTATGTGGTAATGTAAAAACCAATAATTTGGCAACTTTGCACAAGCTAACCGCCTGTGTCAGGGCTCCAGAGTGCAACCTTTTTGGGCGGACATGCACCCAAAATTTGTAAGAGTGCACCTAACATTTTTTCTTGGGTGCACCAAATTTAAGTTGACAAAAGAAACTGAGGCAGAGGAAAAATCTGCCAAAAATAGACAAGACACAGCACCTGCATCCTCACTTTTCTCTGTCCCTGCGTTGTATCTTTACAGGCTGCAGACTGTAGGCCCACCCAAACACATGCACACACACGCACGTACACACACAGCCCTCAGTCATCATTCAATCAGCTGCTAGTATTAAGGCCTGATCGATACATCAGCCAGCCAATTTAATCGGCCGATTATAGCCCTTTTCAAAGTATTCAACATCGGCCAGAGTTTTGCCGATTTAACGCCGATATATTCTTAATTTCTCATAAAACAGTAAACGCTGTTTGGTGTCCAAGCCGTGCAGAATGATGACGTGGAAGATGGTGATGTGCATTGGTGGCGGCTCTTCTTAGCTCTCTGCTGATGCTGTGTGTGGATGACTCTTCTACACTCACACGGAGTTATTCTTTAAAGCCTGAAGGTCCGACATGGCAAGCAACTTTCCACGGTGCACAATGTCCCGCTGCTGCTGCACACAGAGAGAAGACCAGGCTCTCTGCTAGTTCGGCCCGGATCAGCCTCACAGACAGACTGGGCACCGCTGAACAGTTTTCTAACCGACCCCACCTCTGTCGTTGTCAATACTGATGAATTGGACCTTCTGATGGCCAGGGGATCAGTTTAGCCGTGACTGTTTTATTGTGATTATGACGGAAATCTGGCTTTATCCGCTTGTTCCCGACACGGAAGCTAAGCTAACTAGCATGCGAGCTAACTAGCGTTAGCACAGCTCCTCGGAGGCTAAGTCATCATCAGCAGACTCATTCAGAGGAGGCTTCAGCGTAGCTGGGGACTTTAATCAGCCTCTTTAAATAAGTTTGTGAAATATGTGCAGTGTCCCACAAAATATTTTGATTTTCTCACGCACATTACCTCATGTTTACTGTAAAAAAGTTGTTCTACCTGAACTAACCTGAACTGCTTCTGATATACTAATAAGGACTGAAAGGCAGATGTGACAAAGAGTTCATAAACAATCTATATATTTACATTTTTAAAAAAGGTAATTTGTTTATTTTTCAGGAATTTGCCTCAGTTTAACACACTCTTTTATTTTGTACTCGAAAGCTGCAAAGAAGGAAAACAAAAGATGCCTATGAAAAGAATGTTACCTTAACTGTTTTTGTCCCTTTCCTGTTAACAACTTTTCAAAAAGCTGTCCTATCTTTATTATAATCTTCCTCTAATTTCATGAACAACTACAAGATACAGAATGACTCTTTTTTAAGGTGATATAATTAATTTCCCAGAAGTTCAATGCATTTTTGCATATTTTGTACTCCAAAGTTCCTCTCTGGTGTAAAGTTTGACAAATATTACAGGACATAGTATTGTGTATGTATGTATATATATATATATATATATATATATATATATATATATATATATATATATATATATATATATATATATATATATATATATATATATATTCCCCTCAATTAATCGGCCGATTAATCGCTAATCGGTATTTTTTATGACAAATATCAGCATCGGCAAATTGCAAATGCAAATGAGCCCAGACGGAGCCTGACTGTGGTGTCAGGTTTTAGCACGGAGAAGCAGCAAAGCTCTACCAAATTCGTCTTAGTGACTGTCAGATAATTAATAATTAACAACAATAACAAGTAACATAAAGTAACCTTTAATATAACATCTATATTTGTTCAGTCCTTTCTCCTGTTAAGGGGGGGATTTTCTTAGTCACACAGGCACAGAGGCGAGTGTCCACGCTCACTTTCTGTAACAGACCGAGGAGAAATTATCTGTCTGACAGACCCTGCCTGAACATAAAGCTGTAAAGAAAAAGCCACAAAAGGGGAAAAAAATGAAGAAAAAAGTCATAAAATGTTTTGTTTTATAAGTCGTTTTTTATTGATTAGTTTGAGAATTGTCTTTATTATTATTTACCTTAGATTCAGTTTTGTAAATATTGACTACAGTATTTGAAGTTTAATTCTAGGTTCAAATTTTTTGGAGAATCAGACAATCCAGTTCAATGTTATGTTGTTGGTTATGAATCAGGCACACAGTGACTGTTTAATAAAAGCAGGTATGTTCGCTAGGGCTGCCACAAATGACTATTTTGATAGTCGACTAGTCAACGACTACTTTTGCGATTAGTCGACTAGTCACTTCATGCATGAACTGCAGCGTACTGCACCAGCATGCAGCTGGTAGCCCAAATCGCTTATTATGAGCAGACCTGGCAACTTTGGTGCCTGTGTAGTTGTGCATGCGCCACATGCATGAGTGTGTTTCGGGGTGTGTTGGTTTGATTCCTGCAGGTGTGATAACCAGAAAACAGGACAGATAGGTAGACAAGACAGCAGAGGTACAGCGGCAGTTTTGTGAGAAAACACACCTAAAAAAACAGAACGACAAGTCGACTATTAAATTAGTTGTCGACTATTTTGATAGTCGACTTAGTCACGACTAGTCAACTAATCATGGCAGCCCTAATGTTCGCAAGCCGCAGTCATCTTTATTTTACGCCCAACGGACATTACAATAGACTTTTTTGCATGTTGTTCAAATAAATGCTCACAAACTTACTTTTTTTCTTGAAACAAAGCAGGAAAAGTAGTAGCAGTCTTGTCTATAAAGCATTCAATAAAATAAGGTGCTGCTGAATGTAACAAACAAAAATAATCTTTACACCGAGGCGAGTCTTCGCCCGTCTCCAACACACCGACGTGCTTTCTCAGCGAGTGCTCTTCCATAGAGGTCGTGCTCCCATGCCAGAATAAGTCGGCCTTGCAAGTGATCATTTGCTTTGCTTTATTGAGCATGACATGCTCCCAGCTTTTGGAGGTTTTGGGTGCATCACAAAGTGATGCTGCCATGGACGCCGCCATTGTGAATCCTTCTGCATGCTGTTATGTGCAGTGACGGTCGCTAGTGCGAATGCGCACCTCTCACAGTAGGTCACAGCAAGAGAGCAGGCTCATCTCCTCCGAACTAACCTACTGTAAGCTACAATTTCATGCACCAAAACACCCGCGATTAGTTGTCGATGAAAGTCGATAATTAAATTAGTTGGCAACAAATTTAATTAACGCTTTAAATCGATTTAATCGATTAGTTGTTGCAGCCCTAGTTTTGACTGAACAACACTCTGCGTTAGGGCTGTAAAGTCCAAGTCGACTGGTCGACTAATTGGTCAATGCGTGCTCAGACAACCAAAATTCTGATTGGTTGACCATATGTGTCAATTTTTTTTTCCCCCCTGCAGTTCATTTCATCAGGAGAAACGTATCAAGTGAAATGGGGGTATTTCCTGAGCACCCCCATCGTGTCTCAGAACACCATTTTAATGTATTTATCGTTCATTTCAATATTTTTATTTAAGAACATTTCAATATTCTAGTCTAATAATCGTTTATTCATTTTATAGCTGCATACGCACCTGCCCGCTGCCCGCACTGCAGCGGCGGCATCCCTCACCCAGTCCGCGCTGGATTTTATGCCTCATAAAAACACCCAAATGCAAAAACGACATCACGGAACGAATTGACAGTTTCATTTCTGTGGAAATGAGACCCATTGGTGTCGTGAAATGCCAAGAAAAACATTGGAACCTGGATATTCAGTGCCAGCGCGCCAGACAATTACACATGCACTAACTGCAGAATACGAGGGAGTAAAAAAAGAGAAAGTTTCCGAGTTAATAGATAGAGATAACAGATATGTGGACGTCTCTTCGAATGGAGTCCTATATGACAGTGACTGCCCATTTCATTGATGAAGACTGGAAAGAAAAGAGTCTTGTGTTGAGAGATAAAAAAGAAGAGGCGCACACAGCGGAAAAACATCGCTGCGCGATTATATGAAGCTGCAAATGCCTTCAAAGTTCCAGCAGAAAAAGTGTCTGTTGTAGTGAACAATGTGGTAAATATGACACTCTGTGTGGAAACACTAAAAGAGTCCCATGAATATCCAGGTTCCAATGTTTTTCTGGATATTCAGTGCCAGCGCGCCTCACAATTACGCATGCACTAACGGCAAAATACGAGGGAGAAAAAAGAGAAGGCTTCCGAGTTAATTGATAAAGATAACAGATGTGTGCGTCTCTTCGAATGGAGTCCTACATGACAGTGACTGCCCATTTCATTGATGAAGACTGGAAAGCAAAGAGTCTTGTGTTGAGAGAAAGAAAGGAGGAAAAGAGGCGCACACAGGGGAGAAACACGGCGGGCGGGGGGGGGTCAATTGGTCGATTTTTGGTCGACAATTGCCGTGTTTTAGTCGACCAACAATTTCTTTGGTTGATTACAGCCTTTCTCTGCATAGCGTTCTTAGTGCTTTTATAACACTCAAAGTAAAAGTGTGAAAAAATATAAACACAGCAATATACCGTGATATTTTGACCACCAATATTATATCAATATTTAAAACCTTAATATAGATTTTTTTGTTAAAAAAATGTTATTTTATCAGAGTTGGAAATAAAATGCAACTTATAAAAATGTATGCACAGTTTTTTTTTCTATGCAGTTTATTCAGTTCAGACAGTGACAAGAGAAATATGTCTTTTTTTAACTTACTTAAAGCACTTTGTTCCTCATGTGTTTAAGTACAGTTTGGGCTGCACTGCAGATTAGGATGCTTTCAATACTTTATTAAAGGGAAAACAAGAACAACTTAGTTGAATTAGTTGAAGCAACTTAATACACTCTATGCTTTTAAGATAAGTATGTATGTGACACTGCATGACATATTTCAAAAACAAAAAAAATGAAAAGTTTTTTTTTAATCAAATACTTTTGACTTGATTAGTACTTTCAGTTTTGAGTAATATTGTGTGATTTGGATATCCACCATTTCTCATGTTTTTTCTTAGTCAACTGTAGAATATCACAATATATCACAATATTGTGATATCATGGTATATCGTTACATTATCATATCATGATACATATCGTATTGTGAGGTTCTTGCCAATAACCACCCCTAACTCCAGTGCTGTGATTAGCTGGAGTATACCCACCTACTCTGCACCTAAAAATGTCCCAAGACAGCTAAAATGTCAAAATACAAGCTTAGGAGGGTGTGAGGTAAACAAAGACACTGTCACACATCAACAGAGGCCCATACGAGACGACTGAGCAGGATTTTTCCCAAACTTTACATTTTATTTGTAAGGAAAATCCTGCATCCTGAACCTTTAATGCTGTGGCCTTTTCCATTTGAGGCTACTTTGTTTAGTCGTCTAGCAGCCTTGTTGTGTTGTTTTGTGTTGTGCTTTGTTTTAGTTGCTGGTTACTGTACATTGAAAAGTGAAATTAAGTACTGATAAAAAAAACTATGGACATCTACCTGTCTCATAGGGATACATAAAGAGGAAAGGGGAGGGGACAAAGGAACAAACGTACACAAATACATATTTCTATTAATAAAACCTGATCACTTCCCATGTCTGTTGTTCTTAAAAGCTTGAAAAGAGTTCAGTGAAATACAACAAGAGGCAAGCAGAGGCAGGCAGCCACATCTGGACCTCACAACAACCCCACAGCCTGAGGTCCGACCACCAAAACACAGCCAGCAAAAGGCTAAATATCACCAAAGCAAAGCACGAACTATGAAAAGAAACAGCTGACTAAAACCGCACATTTTGGTTAGTTTTATGACACTAGAACACAGAATATAAAAAACGGAAATACCTTGTTTGGTTCGCTGTGCGGTGTTCAGGGTCCCTCGGTGAAAAGGCTTCTCCTGGTCGGATCTAGCAGCTAAAAAACTTCTCTTCTCCTCTCGATCGGGATATAATGAAGACTGCGGGGTCTCGGAGCTCCGTTTCGTCTCTCCTCTCTTGTACAGGACGGTAAGTTAACGGTGATGAAACACTTCAGCTCGAAAGAATCCCACCGAGCTAGCGAGCTAACGGCTAACGTCCGCGCGCGGTGCTAACTGTGGCGGGAGTCTTTGTAAACAAAGACAAACTAACGGTCGGTAATCCTGCTCGTCCACATCTTCAGGCATCACTCCGACCACTTCAGCAAGTCCAACAAACCCCATTAACGTCAGTTTATCTCCTTCACCTGTTAATTGGGTTTTCACCGCCATTTTCCCAGGAGCTCACCTTCCTGCTTCCTCTCCTGCCTGCACACCTGTGTACCTGCGATCCAGGTATTTCTCTGACGTCACCACTTCACATTTCTCTTGGTTAACTTCAGCCAAGGAATATTTTATTCAAAAGCAAAAGTTTTTAACCTCCAAAACAACCTTTCCTTATTTTACGATTGAATTTAATTCACTTCATAACCATTAGTCCAGATTAAAAATAAAAAAGAATACAGGATTTATTGATGCTTATGAAATAGCCAAACATTTGATGTACACCCTGACATTTAAATAAAATTAAATCATTAAAAAATGAAATTTTGCATTACAGAAATTGTTAAAAAGTTATGCTGAATTACCAAAGGTTTTTTTGGTATATTATGTCATTTTATTCTTTATTTTATGTCCTATTGTTTATTGTTTATTTTCCATTAAATGCCAAATTTGAGTTTTTCTTATGATTTGATGATTTTCATATGAAATTTGATACGATATTGGAACTGTAAACTTACTTACTTTATCTGATAACTTTTTAAATTTTTTGAAACATGAAATGGCTCTATTGTATGTATTTTGTATTTGTGTTCGACAGATTTTTAAATTGAATTTTTAAATAAAGTTAAAAAAATTAATTCTACAAGGATGTTAACCTGTCATACTGTTTTTCCCTGAAAGTTACTTGTTACTATGATAATATACGGAAGCCCTAAAAGGCCATGGTTTTTCCATGTTTTTCTAGCACCGTTTTCTTGTGATAACGACTTAATTTCAGTCATTTTCCCGAGATCTCGAGTTATTTATGTCGTTATCTCGGGATAACGAAGCTTGTTTTCTCGAGATTTGGACATAAATATGTCGTTATCACGGGATAACGACATAAATAACTTGAGATCTCGGAAAAATGACTGAAATTAAGTCGTTATCACAAGAAAACGGTGCTAAAAAAACATGTTAAAACCATGGCCTTTTAGGGCTTCCGTAATAATAGGTCATTTTGGGGGGAAATACTTGATTCCTTAACAAAAAATTGCAACCTCCAAACCAACCTTTCCTCATTTTATACTTGAATATAATACACTTTATGATCCTTAATCCAGATTAAAAATAAAAGAATACAAGGTTTTTAGATGCTTATGAAATAATATTTGATGTACATCATGACATTTAATGAAATTTTGAATTACAGAAATTGTTAAAAACTTGCGTTGACTAACCAACTTTTTTTAGTATATTTTATTATTTCATTCTTTATCTTATGTCCTATTTTTTATTGTTTGTTTTTCATAAAATGCCAAATTTGAGTTTTTCTAATGATTTGATGATTTTTATATGAAATTTGACATGATTTTGGAATTGTAAAGTTGCTTACTCTATTTAATAACTTATTAACTTTTGAAATATAAAATGGCTCTATTGTATGTATTTTGTATTTATGTTTGACATAGTTGTAAATTAAATATGTAAATAAAGTTGTAAAATAATTACTTCCACCAAACATGTTATACTGTTTTCCCTGAAAGTTATTTGTTACTATGAAAATAAGTCATTTTACTGGGGAAATACTTTATTCATAAACAGACATTTTCAACCTCCAAACCAACCTTTCCTCATTCAGCATGGAGCAGTAACTCTGAAGAAGCAGCAAAGCTCTGCCGAATTCATCTTAGAGACTGTCAGATAATTAATAATAAACAACAATAACAAGTAAAACAAATCATGTTAAATATAACATCTATATTTGTTCAGTCCCTTCTCCTGTTAAGGGGGGCCTGACTGACAGACTCTGACTGAACATAAAGCTGGGCTGTAAAAAAAAACAAAAAAGTCATAAAATGTTCTGCCCTAACTATCTGGAGGAGCCGCGGCTGACCAAACAAACGAACGCGCACTCTGCAATAACTAGGAGCGTAGAACAAGAAACAAGAACAAAAGAAGTCCCACATTCTGCTGACCCCTCTTGTGTCTGTCCACGGCTCCGTCTCTCACAGCAGAATGTGGGATTTCTTGTTCTACGCTCCTAGTTATTGCAGAGTGCGCGTTCGTTTGTTTGGTCAGCTGCCCCGTGAGGGCACCTGTAAGTGTATCATAGAAATGCCGAGTAGTACTGTTTAGGCTATAAACATGTGCTAAATGATGTCGTTTCGAGTAAATGGTGGATGTTACCCGCTCAGGACACTTGGATTACAGCGCATGAGCAGTATGGAGGAATATTGCCGACTTTTTGTGGACTTTTAAGGACACTGTTTGTTCGGGCTCGTACCGAAGTCATGATATCAATGTCAGTGGACGGCGAGGATTCCCCCAGATCTCCGGCTGCATCCTAGATGTTCCAAAACTACTCCACAGTGTTGTTGAGCATGAGGGTGAGTAGAAAATGAGGCCAAATCGTTGTTTGGGTGTAGTGTTCCTTTAAGAATTGTTTTTTCTTTATTTATCTTGGTTCCAGTTTTGTAAATATTGACTGTAATGTGTGAAGTTTTATTCTTGGTTCAAATTTATTGGAGAATAAGACCATCCAGTTAAATGCAAATGTGTTGTTAAAATCTGGATATTTATTTAATGTTTAAGTTCAGTATAGTACCTCAAACATTAGCTATTTTTATTTTGAAGTACTTTATTTAACTTGAGTTGTTTGTTTTGCTTCAAATAAAGACAAGTATTTCTTTACATCTTAGTCTTGTTTAAAAAGCATTTACATTATATAAAAGTTATAGAGAGTGATAAAATGGCGACCTTATGGACAGTGTTGTTGAAGTTACTTTTAAAAAGTAGTATTTGCTCATTACTCGTTACTTCTGAAAAAAGTAACTCGTTACTTCACTTATTTACCCTCTATGAAGAGTAACTTTTCACGTTACTCATTACTTTTACGTTACTTTTACATTGCTTGACTTTGAAAAGAACCCCATATCTGTTCCAAAATGTGAAGGCCTAAAGAAAGTTCTACTGCAGAGATAAAACAGTTATTTCTTTTGTGCTCTTTATTTTACAAAATCATATCACATACCCTGTGGAATCCTGTCCAGTGTTTCCAGGTGGATAAAATCAAGCCCAAAATAAGCAACCTCCAGCTATTTCCTTTCCTAATGTGATATATTACTTTTTAAAAAGAGAAATCTACATAAAGTGTGTTAATTTTTGTCTACATTACATTTTAATATCATAGTGCCAAGCACCTATTCAAGAAAAGACCATTGCTTATAATAAGCAGACCTGGCAACTTTGGCTCTGGAGCATGCTCCATGTGCATGAGTGTGTTTGGGGGCGTGCACGATAGCCAGGAAACGAGGAAGTGGACAAACTGCCTACTGCAGTCGTGTTTTGCTATATATTAGGAGCTGGAAGATAATCAGGGGGACACACAGACAGAAGAGCCCCAAGAAAAAACTTCACGTATAGAAATAAGCCCAAAAAGCCGCGACCTACAGCCGTGACTCACGAGATTTGCAGCCCTTATGGTCCTTTTCCATTAGCCCTACTCTACTCTACTCGACTCTACCCGGCTCTACTCTACTCGCCTTGTGCTACTTTTCCATTAGCCCCAGTTGCCCACCCAACGGGGTGCAGTGTCGCTGTAAACAGCTGAGCGGCACTGCGGTGACGTCATTTTGAGCCAGACACAACAATATGTGGCTTTTTTGTCACAAACCGAGTAAAAAGGAAAGCAGAAGAAGGCTGCAGGTGGTAAGAAGAAATACCCCTTGAGAAGCACAGGAGAGTTTTGGAAGCTATACAACAGAATGAAGCTGAGGACGAGAGCAATCGAGCTGCAAAGAAAAGACGTATGAGGGTAAGCTAATGGTAGCTACCGCTAGCATGCTAGGTCGTCGCGCTCATGACTCATCGATGACGACATTGTCTGACCAATCAGTAGCCGGCAGTCGGTGACGTCATCTTTTAGTATCGACACAGCTGGCTTGGAACCAGAGCGGAGTAGGTACTAAAACTAGCTTGTTTTAGGAGGTACCAGGCTAGTGGAAACATGCTGCAAATCAAGTAGAGAAGAGTAAAGTAGGGCCAAGGCGTGCGAGTGGAAAAGGGCCATTAGACGCTTATAATGAGCAGACCTGGCAACGCTGCTCGTGTCTAATGTGAGCAGCTGAGAAGGCAGCTTCAGTGTCAGACCTGTCTGTGGGAAAAGTAACGTCGCACTGCATTAAAAAAGGAACTATGTTTCATTACCAAATTTTCAGTAGTAGTGCGTTACTTTACTTTTTACCCGAAAAAGTAGTTACGTTACTGTAACGCATTACTTTGTAATCATTACTTTGTAATGCGTTACACACAACACTGCTTATGGCATTAAAGGTGACACGAAAGCTGTGTTCGAAATCGTCCACTCATTCACTCACTCACTATCCCCTATGTAGTGTAGATAATAAAGTGGACTACATCGGGAATGACCGAGCGACATTTTGGACACTACACTGAAATTTTCTAAACGTCGTAGCGTCAGCAGATGAGCCGATATTCCTGTGAAGGAAGTGGACGCGCCAAAAATCACGTAAACAAACCGGGCACTCTGGAGGATAAGTAGCAAAATTTCGAAGCTGTTTACAGCCGCTAAAAGACGTTAAAGAGCTACGCTATGAACGTGTTAATACTTTAACGTTTTTTAAGTTTATGAATGAAAGCAGCGCCCAACAGCCTTCCTTCTCTTCTTCTTCTATGGAAAAACACGACCGCATTGCATTGTGGTATACTGGAGTACAATGTAGTGTACATATGTACTAAAATATTTAGGCCGTATCGATTCTGTAGAATCCGTATCGATACACGTATCCCAAAAGAGTGCGATACGATATTTTGAGCACAGGTCTAATATGTACACTCATTTTTGTTGTGCATTGTGGGTATTTTGCAGTGCACTATATAGTGGATGAAATTAACTGCTGAGAATTCGAACAACACTACGAAATGGCGAACGCTCTGTATAGTGCACTATATCCATGATAGTGAGCGATTTCGAACACAGCTTATGAGAAATTTGGGTGCACCCAATTTTTTTGCTGGTGCACCTTAAAAAAAATCTTAAGGTGCACCATTGCAACCAATTCAAAAAGTTAGTCTGGAGCCCTTGTGTGTGTGGTGTCCCCCTCCAACACAAGTTTACTACTGTTAAATTTGTAGGTCATAGACAGGTTTCTGAGGTATCTGATTTATATTTCAAATCAACACCTTTTAAATCTCAACATCAGTCAAGCTAATCGTGATTTTATTCTTCTGCCACACTGGAGCAGCCCTATACTGGGATATCATTCAAACACATGAACTCTTCTTCTTCTTCCTCTTCTTCTTCTCTTTGATTTCGTTCACAGCGGCTGTTTCCACACACATCAGCTCTGCTCTGCCTGTTTGCCTCGTTTGTTTGCTTGTTTTGTTGTGTGTATCTGTGAGTATTTTCCGTCCTCATCTGCGCAGTTTGATTGTTTTTCAGTTTAATCGCAGCTCGTTCCTGGCTGCCTCCTCCTCCTCCTCATTGTTCTGGTCTCCGAGGGCTTGTTTTCCGTTCGTGCCGTGGCTCTTTTCACGCGTCCCTTGCCGGTAGAAATTGACTCTTGATCACACAGGAGAAGAGAGGAAAACAAACAGACAAACAGCAGCAGAGAACAGATGCAGAGCAGCTCTGTCTCTCTGTGACTTTGGAGTGATGGTGCAACATGCTGAAACCTCCTCACCACAAAGACAGAGACGGAACATGAAACAAAGAGTTAGGTCTTCTTGTAGCTCAGATTAAATACTTTAGGACGTTTCTGGTTTAATTCAGATTAAGTCATCATGTTGGGGTGTTAGTAATCCTAACAAAGGCAGCTCTTTTCGCCAAACTTGTCTTCATTTTGACGAACTGCACACAGCTACTTCTGAATCAGTGTCCTTTTCCATCTATTCAACCATT
This sequence comes from Scarus forsteni, assembly GCA_036419115.1. Taxonomy (NCBI): domain Eukaryota; kingdom Metazoa; phylum Chordata; class Actinopteri; order Labriformes; family Labridae; genus Scarus; species Scarus forsteni. The sequence goes on from JAZDUH010000188.1 coordinate 608,423, forward strand.
TTCCATTAGACCAGAGACACAACAATCAGGCATAACATCATAAATCAATTAACCGCACGATCAATAAAAACGTCTTCGGTAAGTTTGCCGGCCTTGAGAAATTAACACGTGTATGCATGTTTGTTCCCTCCTCTCTTTCTACCAAACAGGCTGGATGAAAAGTGGGTTTACTCCATACATCTGTCTCAACCCCTGGGTGCGTTGGTTCTATAGCAGAATGGAGTGAGCCATCTGTCAGTCATTCAATCTTTGTGGGGGGAGGCGGGCCGCTCGCGCATACACACACAGAGCTGCAAGTGAGCGTCATGAGGAGAAACAAAGAAACCAACACTAATATGAATGATGGCACAACATAATTACATTGATGAAAAAATGATGTTTTTCAAAATAATATGGACAATAATATTGTTTATCGGCAAAAATTTTCTGTACAATTATCGTCCAGCAAAATTTGTTATCATCACAAAACTGCAATGCCCTGTGAGTTCTGACTCCTTCTGTCAAAACAAGCATAGAATTTTTCAGCAATTTAAGCAACTGGAGCTCATCACATGAGCCAGTTTTCGATAACACTGGGGAACAATTTGAAAAAAAAATCTGTTAAGTTTTTGTGCTCTTTTAGACTAAAATTGTCATGCTGATTAAAAATTGTAGTCAGTTCTTTTTATAGCACGTCAAGTTTTTTTTTCCATGTTTGATTTTATCCAAGAGTAAACCATGACTTCAGAAATTCAAGGAAACATAAAAGTGCCTTACCCTTTACACTTCAGATTTTAGTCGACTACATTTAAACCAGATTTCATCGAATAAAACTAGACTAAAATTAAAACAAGTTAAATGACTAATTTATGACTAAAACTACAAGGTATTTGGGGGAAAAGACTAAAACTCAATTAAAAAGTGTTGAAATGACCACTGGTGATATTCCTCGTGAAATTTCCTCAGTTGACTCTTTGTGGTGTTATAACAAAGTGAAAGTGATTTGAAAAATCCTGCTCAGTCATCTCCTGTGGGTCTCTACTGATGTGTGATGGTGTCTTTGTTTACCTCACCCCCTCCTCGGCCTGTATTTTGATGTTTTCGTTGTCTCAGGACGTTTTTACGGTAGAGAGTAGGCAGGGTTACCCCAGCCAATCACAGCATGCCTAGTGCGCAAGTGATTTTGGGTGTTATAAAGTGCACTATCAGAACGCTATGCAGACAGGCAAAGATAAGAAGAAACAATCAGGTAGAAGAAAAACACCAAGCGTAGAAAGCTCGCTCTAAAAACCAGAGTGAACCTGCTTCTGAGCTCTGAAGTTAGCTGTCGGTTTTCCATTACAACATGTATTTTAATCCAAGGTAGCTTGCTGCTGTAGAGGGTGGGCACCTGCATCAGGTCAGGAGGAGTTCAGGGGGAGGGGCTTCGTTTGAATGTTGTGTTTACAAACAGTAAAAATCCTGCAGACCCAATTTTAACAACAGTGTTTACAGAGCTTCATGAATTCTTTCCATGGCCGAGCAGCTGCATGCAAGCCTCACATCACCAAGTGCAATGCAAAGCGTGGATGCAGTGGTGTAAAGCACGCCGCCACTGGACTCTAGAGCAGTGGAGACGCGTTCTCTGGAGTGAACAATCACGCTTCTCCATCTGACAATCTGATGGACCAGTCTGTGTTTGGAGGTTGCCAGGAGAACCATACTTGTGGGACTGCATTGTGCCAAGTGTAAAGTTTGGTGGAGGGGGGATTATGGTGTGGGGGTGTTTTTCGGGCTGGGCTTGGCCCCTTAGTTCCAGTCAAAGGAACTCTGAATGCTTCAGCACACCAAGACAATTTGGACAATTCCATGCTCCAACTTTGTGGGAACAGTTTGGAGCTGGCCCCTTCCTCTTCCAACATGACTGAGCACCACAGCACAAAGCAGGTCCATAAAGACATGGAGGACAGAGTCTGGTGTGGATCAACTTGACTGGCCTGCACACAATCCTGACCTCAACCCCATAGAACACCTTTGGGATGAATTAGAGCAGAGACTGAGAGCCAGGCCTTCTCGTCCAATATCAGTGTGTGACCTCACAAATGCTCTTCTGGAAGAATGGTCAAAAATTCCCATAAACACTCCTAAACCTTGTGGACAGCCTTCACAGAAGAGTTGAAGCTGTTATAGCTGCAAAGGGTGGACCGACGTCAGATTGAACCCTCTGGATTAGGAATGGGGTGTCACTTAAGTTCATATGTGAGTCAAGACAGGTAAGCAAATACTTTTGGCAACAAAGTGAATTTATATTTGTATTTTTTCAGCTTATTTATTGCCACAAGTTTCTTATTTGTTATTATTATTATTCCGCTTTTATCCATGTTTTTATTCAACTCGTTAATATTTAGCTTTTTAACTTGTTTCTATTTATTTTCACTTCTTATTGTAACGAGCACTGCACCTTAACCTCCTTGTGCAACAACTAATGACCATGTTTGTCGCCTACCTCTTGCTTATGTTACTGTTATATGTTGTTGAGTGTTTTATTTTGTGTATATCATGTCCTTGGCCAGTACTACTGTGTAAAGGTGCTTACACACTGTACGCTACTTGTACTACCTCGGCGATCACTCTCCATGCAAAGTCAATGTACAGCCGCGATGGGGCGGGGCTAACCCTCCCGCAATGCATTTGCTGCGTACAAGACGATCACTTCACTTGTTGCCCGATGTCAAAGTTAAAAAAAGTTGATCTTTTCAGGCGAAGTTGTGTGTGGCTGTGCGGCAACAGCCAATCAGCAGTGTGTGCGTGTGTGACGGTACTCTAGACAGACAGTTTTTCATCCGGACTACAGAGTAACAATTCATGTCCCTGTGGAAACATTAGTCAGTGAGGACATTAGTTCCGCCTAGACGGACTGCAGAAAACTCACAGATGATGCTGCTGCATCATCAGCTGCAGTGTTTTGTGGTTGATAAGTGAGTGAAAAGGATACAGTTGGAATAATGTCTGCATATACATCCTATCATATGATATGTGATATGAGCGCGGTGAAACTCAAGCGGAAGTAACGTCACCGAGTGACGGCCAATGGCAACGCTATCCAAAATGAGGTGTTTATGGACACGTGACGTGACGTCAGTGGGTGATGCAATTTTCATCGCTGAGTTGCTTTCGGTGTGAACGCAGCATAAGACAAATTTTCTACAAGGGACAATAAAGTTGATCTAGCTACAATACCCAAAACCAGTGAAGTTGGCACGTTGTGTAAATAATGAATAAAAACAGAATACAATGATTTGCAAATCCCTTTCAACTTATATTCAATTGAATACACAGCAAAGACAAGATACTTAATGTTCAAACTGAGAAACTTTATTTTCTTTTGCAAATAATCATCAACTTAGAATTTAATGGCAGCAACACATGTCAAAAAAGTTGTCACAGGGGCATTTTTACCACTGTGTTACATCGCCTTTCCTTTTAACAACACTCAGTAAACGTTTGGGAACTGAGGAGACCAATTTTTGAAGCTTTTCAGGTGGAATTCTTTCCCATTCTTGCTTGATGTACAGCTTAAGTTGTTCAACAGTCCGGGGTCTCCGTTGTTGTATTTTACGCTTCATAATGCGCCACACATTTTCAATGGGGGACAGGTCTGGACTACAGGCAGGCCAGTCTAGTACCCGCACTCTTTTACTACGAAGCCTCACTGTTGTAACACGTGCAGAATGTGGCTTGGCATTGTCTTGCTGAAATAAGCAGGGGCGTCCATGAAAAAGACGTTGCTTGGATGGCAACATATGTTGCTCCAAAACCTGTATGTACCTTTCAGCATTAATGGTGCCTTCACAGATGTGTAAGTTACCCATGCCTTGGGCACTAATACACACCCATACCATCACAGATGCTGGCTTTTGAACTTTGGGCCTATAACAGTCCGGATGGTTCTTTTCCTCTTTGGTCCGGAGGACACGACGACCACAGTTTCCAAAAACAATTGTAAATGTGGACTGGTCAGACCACAGAACACTTTTCCACTTTGCATCAGTCCATCTTAGATGAGCTCGGGCCCAGTGAAGCCGGCGGTGTTTCTGGGTGTTGTTGATAAATGGCTTTGGCTTTGCATAGTAGAGTTTTAACTTGCACTTACAGATGTAGACGAACTGTAGTTACTGACAGAGGTTTTCTGAAGTGTTCCTGAGCCCATGTGGTGATATCCTTTACACAGTGATGCCGGCTTTTGATGCAGTACCGCCTGAGGGATCGAAGGTCACGGGCATTCAATGTTGGTTTTGGGCCTTGCCGCTTACGTGCAGTAATTTCTCCAGATTCTCTGAACCTTTTGATGATATTACGAACCGTAGATGATGAAATCCCTAGATTCCTTGCAATAGCTGGTTGAGAAATGTTGTTCTTAAACTGTTGGACAATTTGCTCACGCATTTGTTCACAAAGTGGTGACCCTCGCCCTCAGTCTTTTTTTCCACTTGTGGCAGCTTTTTTGAAACATGTTGCAGCCATGAAATTCCAAATGAGCTAATATTTGCAAAAAAAACAAAGTTTACCAGTTCAAAAGTTAAGTATCTTGTCTTTGCTGTGTATTCAATTGATTTTTGGTTGAAAGGGATTTGCAAATCATTTTATTCTGTTTTTATTTACGATTTACACAGCGTGCCAACTTCACTGGTTTTTGGGTTTTGTATCTTTTCATTATTTTATGAATGGCACATATTTATCTTTTGGCTTGGTTTGACGCATTTTTCTGTCTTTCTTTGCCCAATGATGTTTTAACTTATTTTGCTTTTTATCTTCTGCCGTCCTCTTTTTTCTTTTAGCCTAAGCACTGTCGTCACTTTGTCTTGTCTTGTGTTGTTCTGTGTGTCTACACTACAAGAGAACTCATTCACTGTAAACTGGATCAGCCCAACGATGCAAGAAATATTCAAGTCTGAGCAACTTCAGAGGTCTGTGTAGTTTGTTGAGAAGACGTGAGTTGAATATATAAGAAAAATAAAGATTTGTCACCGATTCCTTCGACAGAAATCAGCACCACACCTCGGCACATCTCACCCCGACAATCTTATCAGAGCGTCTGCAGAAAGGACTCCAGAGAGCGGCCTGCAGAGGACGAAAACGAGTGAACCCCGGCGCTCCGGACCCCTCGCACAGATAACAGTTTATCAGCCAGATGGAGAAACTCTGACAGAAGAAAGGGAGGAGAGAGAGAGAGGGGCCAGGTGAGTCAAAGGTAGCCATCTTTCTCATTACACCAGACCCATTACATCCAACCACTCTGGGCCTTTCAGCTGCTAGCTAAATTTGAGGAATCAGACGGGCGATGGCGCGATAAAAACCCGAGCGTCTCGGTATCCGCTCTCCGCAGAGGTTCTTGACATTTCTGCTGACATTTGAGCTCGTTTGAATCCGCTCGGAATTGCAGCGTTTCATCCCTACACTTTAAAAAAAGCCTCCTTATCTGTGAGATTATGCAGCTGTATTATGTGTGGGTATTATGCAGCGCTAATAGTGCATGTAGATACTCCACAAATGATACTAAAAACGCCTCACATCACACACAAGGAGGATTTGGCCCTTCAGTAAAAGAATACTTCCGAGTATGCAAATGCCCACAAAAGAATTAGGGCTTAACAGATTTGACTCACTCAAACAATGGCATGCGGCTCTTTTCCCAGGATGCAACTGTCCGTCAGTTTGCAGGATTAAGCCTCTGGGTTGTGACAATGTGTTGAATGAAAGGGGACAAAGAGACAGCTCCTTTATTACAGGGATATGACTATAAATGCTGCTCTTATTGTGCCTGACGAATGATTAGAGCCCGAGGAGAGAGGCAGAGAGGGGCCGAGGCTCCACACTGCCCCCTGTAGGACCAAAGCGCTCGCTGCTGCTTTTGTCTCAGCATTTTTCTGGCACGGTTCCTGTCGTAGTTGTGCCTCTGCTGAAATGCTTTATGGGATAAAGAGCGAGGCTGAATGGGTTTGCTGTTCTCTGAATCACGGCTAGATTTCAGCTCCGGCTTTTGTCTCACTGTGATGAAACCAAGAGCAAGTTTACGACTGCTTTAACGCCCTTATTTCACTAATTCTTTTAAAAAAGAGAAGTGTTTATTGTTCGTTTGGCAGATTAAACTTAAATCTTTCTTACGCCATCTTCTCTTCGACTCTCGTGCATTTCCTGCTGTTGCATGAAGGGAAGAACTTACAGATTTATTTTAATGTAAATGAGAAATTATCTCCTCTCAGCTGCATCATCTGGCACTTAAACACCCAGGGACACTTTATTAGGTACACCTTGCTGGTATCAAAAGGGAAATTCAGCTGTTCCAGTTTTTCAGACTTGGGACGTGAGCTGGGCAGACATTTTTGTAGGCAGTGAGCAAATTTAACCACTTAAAAGAAAAACAAATAGATAACAAACACCCTGGATATTTATTAATTTACTGCCATATCCAAAAGGGCATAAACTCAATTAAGAGCATTACTTAAACTAAACTTCTGCTAAAACACGGTTTCTTTAAATGTAACACTTCAAACAGAAAACTTCAACATGTTTTGACAGGTAAATACAGGCACATATTAAGGTGTGATGAACATAAAAAGTGCAGATTAAAAACACCATCTTTCGTTCACTTTTGAAAGTGCATTAAAACTAACTTGATCAACAGCAACCTTTCAGAACGTGTTGCATTGATTGTCTGTTATAATGTCGGAATTTATGTACGACCTTGACAGTGTTTGTAAAAGTTTTTTCTGTTTATAAAGGACCTAATTCCCAATCACGTTGATTTTGGGCCACTCGAAAGTTGCTTTTGGGCTGCATATGGCCCTCGAGCCTCTTATTGAATAGGGCTGTCCTATGCAAATGTCCTGTTTAAACTAAGGATGCACCGAATATGGCAAAAAAAGCCATGTTTGGCCTTCAGTGGAGTGAGGTAATAGCAATACTGAATAGTACCGTGTGACGCAATGACAAAATCAAATAAGTCATTGAGTGAGACTGTTGCTAAGCAGATTCCTTGAAAATCAAACTCAGACGGTTACTTTCACACAAAAACACCGCTAAATAAGGCTCTAGTTCTCATTGTGGCGTAAAACTGCCTCCGCTGCAGAGCCACAGCTGGCTACGAGGCACTGTGGCTCTGTAACGTGCTGAAAATTCTCTAAATAAAGCGTGAATGCAGACCGATATCAGATTTTTTCGGTGGGAGTCCGTTTATTTGTGTTTTTGGTCAAGTAAAATATGGCCCTGTCGGAGTGCGGAGGAAATCGGCAAGCGAGCAGGACTGGAGCAGGGAGGGGGGGTTTGGTGCGGACGCCCTGGGCTTCTGCTGCACAGAAACACTGCTGTAGAGGTAATTTCTGCCCTAAACCTTGTGATAGGACCCAACTTGTTCCATCCCAGAATATCGCTTTAATGTACTAGTACGGATGTTTATTGTGAATTATTCAGTTAAACCTATAATGGTACAGGGTAGGCTAAAATAAGCCTTGTGGCCTAAGCCCATTACTTTTTCAGTTGCTGTCTGTTTTCTTTTTTGTATAAACATGATTTTATTTTTGTTTTTTTTAAACCGAAATAAAGCATTCATTTATTCAATGTTTCGCAGAAAAAAAATAATATTTCTGATTCTGTATCACGTCTTGTAACCACGATGTTGGCAAGACAAAATATTTTACACATTTTATTTTTGCTTGTGTCCAATACACACCAGAAAATTAGACCTTATTTGGGAGCCAAAAATTTGTGTTATATTTGAGAAATTACTGTAATTATTATAGATATTAACCCTTTAAATACCAGCTCACTGTTCGGCAAAGGTCATCATTAAACTCAGGGATATTTAATGTTTAAGTAAAAGAACAAATCAAATCATTGATTGATTGCATTAACACTTTAGAAAACAAAGAAAATCACTAAAAACAGATTTTTCTTGGTGTGGGATTGAAATGTTTTAAAAGCCAACAGTTGATTGTGTGGTGACGTAAAATGTGGCACAAAATCAGTTAGAAAAGGCAGAAATGTCTCTAAAAAATGTAAATAAATTACTTCAAATCAATGATATTAGGTTTGACAATCACAAAAATGTTTTTGATGAATAACAGACTTAATATGTACATACTGTATGTATCATCATATCAGTAAATGGTTAAGTAATTCAAATAATGATGGTAAAAATAATAGCATTTTTTAGCTTTTTAACCCTTTAACTTCCTGCTCCACTGTGTAGCAGAGGAAAATAAATTAAGGAGTATCTAATATGTTAAAAAATAAATAAATAAGACATTGTTTTTTTTTGGGATACAGAAAAAAAATGCAAACAAACCAAAATAACTGATAACCTCTTTGTGTGGAATTTAAAGGTTCAAAAAGCTAAACTTTTTTGTGAGAATTATCATAATTATTATTTTAAATGCTGAACCACTTACTGATATGATGATTTATTTAAAGAAAATCTGTTATTCATCAAAAACATTTTTCTGTGTCAAACAGTATAATCTATTTTAAAGGGACTATGAGGAGTTTCTAAGTAATTGCAAAAAAGTCTCACTTTTAGATATATACCTGATTGAAATACACACTTTAAGACGAGTTCTATAGCATCAAAATAGGTTATCTATAAATGCTGTTCCTTTGCTTCTTTGTCGGGTCGTACAGGGCTGGACTGGCCTGGATACTCAACTTCAGGAACAAGACAATTAAAACTAGAGCAAATTTATATTATTCAGACACGTCTTAGAGCACCGAGCTGTAAGTAGAGATATATAGCCGGCTACAAAACTACAATACTGAGTTTTCCAAAAATTGCTTGTTGTCACACATCAAAAACTACCGCTACGTAACTAGAAAGAGATACATTACCTCGTGGCTTTGCATCCTGTAAGTTGATGAAAAAAGAAGTTGTGAAGCAATGCAGAGTTCTGAGGAAGGTCCGAGCTGCATTCATTAGCATCACAACAAACACACGCTTTGGCTTGAGTCACGTCTTTTGGTGCATTCCAGTTGTAGTCAGAAGTCGGAATTTCCAAGTTCCCAGGAGGAAACTGCAACTGGAACGTCCCCCGAAGTCAGAATTTCCCACTGGGAACTTGGTGAAACTTCGCCACTCCCGAGCTAACAACAGCTAACAATAGCCTGGTAGATTGGCATGTTTTTTTCCGACTTAAACTGGAACGCCGATAAGTCGGAGATGATGTCACTCCCAGTTCCGAGGCTACTGGAACGCAGCATTTCGACAGTCGCCGCGCGTGCTCATGGGTAGCAGAGTCTTAATGTTGCCGGTAACAGATTCTTTTCATAGCACCTGTAAGTTTTTCTGATTGCTACTTAATTTACAAACATTTTAGCCTTTTCTGATGGATTTATCCCAAATATTTGTGCATTTTTATGTCATCACATTATCAAATATTAACTGTTTAACCCTTTAAACCACACACATAGCAAAATATCTGGTGTTTGGCTTGTTTGTAATTTCTTCTGTTCCCTTACACTTTTGCAGAATTATATTTATGATTTGATTTGTTCTGTTTTTTAAAACATCAGATTTCTCTAAAATTATTAATGATCTCTGCCAAACAGCATGAAGAGTTAAACCTTTAAATCCCACAAACTTTTGCTTTGTTTGAAGTTTTTCTGTATCATTAAACATTGACAGAAACAAACTATGACGTTTTATGTTTATTTAATTACATATATCATATATTTATTATATTATTATCAAATAATAGTTACAGATATGTATTAAAAAACCCGTCTTTTCACCTGGTAACTGTTGTAAATGATGCCCTGTTCACGATCCTTTTTGGTCTTTGTGATGTAATGGATGGACTCATTCTTAAATCTGAACACTAGATGTCACTAAAATGCCAGTTTCTCCACACTGCACCTTTAAATGTTAAAGTAATTTGTATTTTGTGTGAACAAAGACTGAAGAGAAACTGGTCATTTTAATATAATAATAAATTTTAAATCAATTATAAAGAGTGATTTAAGTAACAAAATTAATCTCACATCGTGTTTTTAAACAAAAATGAATCAGAGGACTTGAACTGATCACTTTGTTTTGCTCTCTCCTTTTCTCAGTGGTGATGAGGAGTCATCTCCTCGGCCTTCAGGCAGTGTTTGTGGTCTCTGAGGCAGACAGATGTCTCCTTATTGATCAGCATCTGTTCACAGAAAGCAGGAGTTTAAGAGGAGGAGGAAGGGGGGTGTTAAGAGCAGAATTAAACCCAATATTTACCAGGACTCCACCTTATATGGGTATAGTTTAAGTATTCTGTAGCTTCACCAAAGAGGTGATGTTTTTGCCTTCATATGTTTTTTTGTGTCTTTGTTCGTTGGTAACGGCCCAAATTAGAAATAATTAGATTTTGGTGGTGATCCAGATGATCTCCATTAGTGAATGATCAATAAGTGTCTAACTAATAATGATATCAGCATGATTCTGAGGGCTAGCTGTGTGTTTTCAGGGTCATGAATCATATCATGATGGGAACTTTATTATTAACTATTGCTGAGAAATGTTACAGCAGTTTGTGAGCTACCTTTGCAGAAGTTTGCGCTCTCCGAGTGTTTTACTATAATGGAAGAGAACACGGGAATAAAGACACAGACAAGCAAACTTTTACAGCCCTTTACATTTAGGCTAAAATTTTTCACTTTCAGAAAAGAAATTACATTTGTTAGCCACAGAGATATAGACAGGAGGCTCTGGAGATTTGCAAAGAAGGAAAATGTGAGGTCTGGTCAACAGGGAGGTAAATCTTAATATTTCTAATTGCAAAGAGTTAATTTTAGTTTTTTAAAAAGGAACTCCAAAAATATCAGTATAGGCACTGATCTTCATCTGGACACCTCAAACCTTTTCCAAAACATAAAGAAGTCAGTTCAGAATTTCTGAATGGTAGGACAGAAATAAAACATGTTTTAATATTTTTTTAATCCCATTTTTTATTTTAGTGTCGTTTATAACAACAAGCACGGCCAAATTCTTTTTCTCCAAAATGCTGAGTTGACATTTGAGCAGATGATCTGGTAGCCCTCTGCTTCATATCTTTATCACTGCAGAGTGTGCGTCCGGTGCAATTTATTTTTCTATTAGCAGTGTGTGTGTGAAGTGTGATTGGACACCGAGCTGCAGGTCAGCGGACGAGCTGTGGGGTCTGATAAGAGGACGGTCAGAGATCCTGAACGCACACACATTTACAATCCAACTGTGAGGAGTAATGACATTTTTACTGTAGAATAAACATGCTAAAGGCTGCACGACACACCACTGACAGAGTCAAGACTAAGGAGAGTCACACTCAGTGTTATTACCACTGCATCATATCCATGATAATGTTTGATGAATTTAAATTAATCTATTGTTGAAGGAAAAAAAAAAGACAGAGATAAAGAAGAACCTGTGATAGACTATAGCACAAAAAGTGCCATCTCATTCCTAACCCATAGGGTTCAATCTGATGTCGGTCCACCCTTTGCAGCTATAACAGCCTCAACTCTTCTGTGAAGGCTGTCCACAAGGTTTAGGAGTGTTTATGGGAACTTTTGACCATTCTTCCAGAAGAGCATTTGTGAGGTCACACACTGATGTTGGACGAGAAGGCCTGGCTCTCAGTCTCTGCTCTAATTCATCCCAAAGGTGTTCTATCAGGTTGAGGTCAGGACTCTGTGCAGGCCAGTCATCCACACCAGACTCTGTCCTCCATGTCTTTATGGACCTGCTTTGTGCTCTGGTGCACAGTCATGTTGGAAGAGGAAGGGGCCAGCTCCAAAGTGTTCCCACAAAGTTGGAGCATGGAATTGTCCAAATTGTCTTGGTGTGCTGAAGCATTCAGAGTTCCTTTGACTGGAACTAAGGGGCCAAGCCCAGCTCCTGAAAAACACCCCCACACCATAATCCCCCCTCCACCAAACTTTACACTTGGCACAATGCAGTCCCACAAGTATGGTTCTCCTGGCAACCTCCAAACACAGACTGGTCCATCAGATTGTCAGATGGAGAAGCGTGATTGGTCACTCCAGAGAACGCGTCTCCACTGCTCTAGAGTCCAGTGGCAGCGTGCTTTACACCACTGCATCCACGCTTTGCATTGCACTTGGTGATGTGAGGCTTGGATGCAGCTGCTCGGCCATGGAAACCCATCCATGAAGCTCTCTGCTCTGATCTTGAGCTAATCTGAAGGCCACATGTGCCTCAGCATCCACTGACCCCGCTCCGTCAGTTTACGTGGCCTACCACTTGGTGGCTGAGTTGCTGTGGTTCCCAAACACTTCCACGTTCTTATAATCCAGCTGACAGTTGACTGTGGCATATTTAGGAGTGAGGAAATGTCACCACTGGATTTGTTGCTCAGGTGGCATCCTATCACAGTTCCACGCTGGAATTCACTGAGCTCCTGAGAGCGACCCATTCTTTCACTAATGTTTGTTAAAGCAGTCTGCATGCCTAGGTGATGATTTTATACACCTGTGGACATGGAAGAGACTGGAACACCTGATTCTGATTATTTAGAATGGTGAGCCAATACTTTTGGTAATATAGTGCATGTTTGACAGTCAATGACAAAGTATTGAAGAAGCAGCCTCAGTTCTTACATCAGCGTTGGTTCCTGTAAATGAATGGCTGTTTAAATCTTGCCTGTCATTTAATAAAACTGTTTGTAAGATGTTCACAAAGCAGCCGATGGACATCAAACATTCAGGTGCATTTCTTGGAGGACAGGAACTAGAAATCACATCCGAGTTTAAGTTCCTTGGTGTAACACTGGATTCAACACTATGGGCCTGATCTACTAAAGATTTGCATGTATTAAAACATGCAGACTTGATAGCACACACAAATCTGATCTACTAACAGGGTGCACTGAGTATTGCATCTATCAGATGAGCAAAATAGCATGCACGGTCCATTTAGCGTGTTTGCCCTCATGAATATGCAGAATAGATGCAGATCATTAGAACTAGCAAAATACTGAGAGGAGACGCAAATGTGATCATTTAGCACCTGAAATGTGGTTCATCAAACCTGCAAGTGATTGTGCGCAGTGTTTTTGTGTTTGAAAGCAGCTGCAAAAAAGGGCACAGTGTTACAGTTCTGCACATGACCTTGGACTGACCTTTAAGCTGGACCACCCGGCACATTGGTGGCTTATTAGGCTCTGACTCCGAGGACAGGGCCTTCTGAGTCTCTAACAGAGCAGATGGCTGATTTTCTTCCTCTGTGGTCTGACACTGGCTGCCTGGTGGCCTCAGACTTCACACAGAGAGACACACACTGCTGCTGAATCACAACAGGACAAACTCAAGGTCGCTCAGGACCACAGCAGGTCTCTGAGATGTTAGCTTGAAGCTGCAGAGCGCCGCTGAAGTGTCATGATCGACACTTTAAAACTCTATCAGAAAAAGCTCTAATGAAGAAACGTGAGATCTTTGGGGGATCTTCAGTCATTGTTTGGTGTTCGTCAGTTAGAGCTTCAGTAATGCTGTGTTGGTGTAATGTAGGGATGTAACGATATGAAAATCTCATATCACAGTTATCATTATTATCGCAGTATTGTTGCAGTGTGCTCAAAATGTTCAAAAAGTACTTTAACACAGTCTTGATATCATTAAACCCTTTAATATTATAATCATAACCCTTTTTTTGTCTTTACATTTTTTACCCATCTTTCAAGAGAAATAAAAGAAAACAATTCTGGCAAGTATTTGTTGTTATTATGTAATAAGTGCTTATAAAGTATGTAATTACTAGAACATGTTCAAAGTTTTGAGATGACAAAAAATAAATTGAACCTGTTTTACAAACACTCACACATTTTAGTTTGCCTGCAGCATTAGTGTCCATGTTACAGCTCATTATATTTAACATGTCCAGGTCTTTTTATTTATTTATTGTTTGTTTTACTAACAATATTCCCTGAAGCAGTTAGCCCCCTTCATGACTCTCCTCTGGTCTCCCCTTTCCATGACAGATCTCCTCAACATCTCCTTCTTTAATATTTCCAAATTACGACAGATGAAATCCATAAAACATGAACTATGACGGAAAAAGCAATCTATTACGAAATACGGTGAATACACAGCAAAGACCGACAAGAACTCACTCTAGATTGACACTAATGCTGTTATTTACAACCTTTACACATTATTTACACAGAAAATCCTGATAAACCTCCTATAATTCACTCAGGTATAGCTCTCTGAATCCTCTCTCTCTCTCTCTGCTCGTTTACTCGAGGAGTTACAGCAGTTTTAATCACACACATTTTTGTCTTTCACCACTCAATGTCTCGGTGAGAGACGGCTGCTTCACCAAGGAGCAGACACACACATTCAGGCTTTTCCAGTCAAAGAGCAGCATCACCGTGAGTTACTGACACAGTGTGGGGATCAAACACAGTTTAATGGTAACACAGATTCTAAATAATTGCAGCTGAATAACTCATCAACAAAAGATCGTAGTTCCAAACCTGACTCCTCTTTTTGATCACTGTAATGAAGACCATGAACTACAAGCTCCTTTTCCTCCAAACGAGCCATCTGTGAATATCTTTCTAACTTTACCCAAATAGATGTTTCCTAGTTTGATCTAAAAAGATTTAGGAATTAATTCTCGTAATTTTTTGACTTTATTCTCATAAATGAATTAAATTAGTCTTGTAACTTTTGACTTTATTCTTGTTACTTTTTGACTTTATTCTCGTAAATTTTCGACTTATTCTCTTAACTTTTCAACATTTTTCTCCTAAATTTATGACATTAGTCTCATAACTTTTCAACTTTATTCTCGTAAATTCATGAGATTAGTCTCATAACTTTTCAACTTTACTCTCTTAACTTTTCGACTTATTCTCCTAACTTTATGAGATTAGTTTTGTAACTTTCCAACTTAATTCTTGTATCTTTTTGACTTTATTCTCGTAAATTCCTAAGATTTGTCTCGTAACTTTTTGACATTATTCTTGTAACTTTGACTTTATTCTCCTAAATTTCTGAAATTATTCTCATAACTTTTCATCTTTATTCTCTTAACTTTTCGACTTATTCTCCTAAATTTATGAGATTAGTCTCGTAACTTTCCAACTTTATTCTCGAAAATTTATGAGATCATTCTTGTATCTTTTCAACTGTTTTATCGTATCTTTTTGGCTTTATTCTTGTAAATTTATGTGATTATTCTTGTAACTTTTTGACATTATTATCATAGCTTTTCGGCTTTATTCTCGTAAATTTATGAGATTATTCTTGTAACTTCGTCACATTATTATCGTAGTTTTTCAGCTTTATTTTTGTAAATTAATGAGATTATTCTCAAATCTTTTCGACTTTATTCTCGTAACTTTTCAACTTATTCTCCTAAATTTATGAGACTTGTGTTTTTTCGACTTTATTCTTGTTACTTTTCACTTTATTCTCGTAAATTCATGAGATTATTCTCCTAACTTTTCGACTTTATTCTCTTAAATTTATGAGAATATTCTCGTAACCTTACCCGTTTTTAATGTGTTCCTAATCCTCCGTTGTAGTTCACAGTATTGTCTGTATCTTAAAATATTTACAGAACTGAACAATTATTGTTTTTTTAACACACTAAATATTTCTGGATTTATTGACCTCACCCAAACAATTGAGCTGGACGTTAAAGGGTGAGAGATGATCTGATTTCAGGTAACTTCAGAAATAAAAAACAACAAAAGGTCATTGACTCTACATCTAAAAAATACGACTGAATCACTGAGTGAAGTCGGGTGTTATGATTCATTCATGCTTAAGAGGCAGAATTCAGAGACTGAGCCCATAAAACAAGCACCAACAGTTACTGTATATACAGGTGTTTACTGTAACGCACGCTGTGGGGAGCAGGGGATTATGGGTAAAGGAGGCTGCCCAGCAGGTGAATCTCTGCATGGGTGAAAGGATGGGGGCATCAGAGAAGGAGGAGGAGGAGGAGGAGGAGCAGCCTCCTCGACCTCAGGCTGCCTGCAGAGGGGGGAGGCCGAGCCGTGGAGTCGCCCCCTGCTGGTCATCAGATAAAACAGATTTCTCCTCAGACTTGTGTCACTTTTTTCTCCTATCACACATTTGAGTTTGAATTCTTTGGATTAATTCAGTAATCTTACACTCTGGTGATGAACACTCAGAGCAGTAGGGACGGGAATCGAAACTAATTCCAGTTGAGAATTGTTAACAGCTCCACACACTAAATTAATCCAACATAAAAGACATAAAATGGAAAATCTAATCAGAAATCAGAATTAAAAGACTGAGGAAACACAGGAGCTAATACTTAAATTATAACTAAAAGTCATGAAAAATAGATTAAATACTGTAGGGAAAGGAAGATAAATAAATAAACAAATGACTTAACATAATAAAATACGGTAAAATGAGATAACCTAAAACCAGATGTCCACACCAAAGGGAAGGAAACGTAAAAGTTTGGAGGAAAAGGCTGAAGTAAGGAAGACATATGAGCAATACAAGTCCCAAGGAAGACTTAACATTGGAGAATCGTACGACTGGTGGAAAAAGCTGCAGAATGATTTGGGACTGAAAACTGACGCTGGGACAGCCGAATTTCTGTTGAACAGGTAATAGCTTTGTTTACTACAGTGGGAGATGTCTGCTGAATAACTCTGGTTAGTCTGTGCCTGTACTAGCATTGTAAACTGAGCTGGTGTAAGGACACCCATCATATTCAAAGTTCTTGTCCACAACATCTTCATCTGATAGATATTTCCATTTTGCACAAAACTGCGGCTCTGCTCTGGTCGCCAAACAATGAGCCATACTGTGCACCGCCGCAGCTGTGAAGAAAGTTTCCTGTTCAGAGGATGACTGTCGTGTTTGTTACTTTCAGCTATGAGAAACTCATTTATCTTCAACGCCAACTGAATATTTTCTGCTGGCGGCTTCTTGCTCTATCAGACCATGATGTATTGAAGAAACTAATGAGTCTTGGAACACGGAGGGGAGGGGTGAGTGAAGGGGGGGCAGATCGTAGACCCTAGCTTTAATTCTCTTTGTTATATTTTGTGAATATCATCTTATCACGAAATTGTTATTCAACTTTATTCTGGCATTTCAGTACTTTAAATAATTTCTGGAGCGACATTTTCAACTGGTTCTCCAAACAATATGAAATAAACCTTCAGCCAGACTTCAATTTAGCAATCTTCGGCAGCTCGGACTCGGCAAGGCCTCTTCCCTCCCACAAAAGGCATATTCTTAATGCAGGCATGGTTGCAGCTAAAAAATTGAACTTGCTCAACTGGAAGTCTAAAACACCCCCATGTTTCAAAAATGCTGACTCTGAACTGAAATGCTTTCTTGTTGCTAAGATGGAACAGATCCGGCTTCTCAACAAGCAGAACTCTAACAGGTAAACTTTGTGAAAGTATGGAAACCATTTTTGGCCTTGTTCACAACATCTTAAATCCGTATTTATAATGTCCATTTTGCACAAAACTGCCCATATTATGCAAGAACTGTTTTATTTGGCATGCTGACTGATGATTTTGACGGATTCCCACCGTCTTGTAAGACGTTTTTGTCTTGTAAGTTTTGTACCCAGAGTTTTTTTTTTTTTAAAGGAAAAGGGACAATCTCTTCCTGAATCAGTCTTTGCTGGAAGCTTTGGACATTCACATTAGAAATTTGGTGAAACTAATTTTTTTGGATGATTAATGCTGGTGATGTTACTGGGTGTGTTTGTATAAAAAGAAAAGCCCTAAATAAAGTATTTAAAAAAATTTTTTGGATCTAAATATCTCCTGAAGCACTGTTTGGATCAGGAAAGCCTTCTGGGTGAGTATATTGTTCTACTTCATTCTATAAACAATGTGAAAGCTGTAGAAACCAAACTTATTCTTTGATCCTGAAATTTCCACTTTAATGTTGACTTCCCCAAAATGATTTTCTCCACCTAACACCACCCTAATAGTCTTCTGTAGGCTGGAAAGTAGCAGCAACAAGAGGCTTTTTCGCAGCAAAAGAAAACAAGACTTATTTCTGAAGTAAAAGCCCAACTGCAGCCTTCGCTTGTTTACGAGCTGCTTGTTGTGCATTATTTTAAAATGTTTTTGCTCGACTCAGTGATGAGAAAGTCTCAATGAGGCTGAAGAAAGAGTTTTATGTGTGAACCTGAGTGATTGATGGTAAACCAGAGGCAGGTCAGGAGACTCCCCATGTGACAGCGCAGCGCCTGGATTAGCTCTGTAAGCTCATTAAAGCAGTTTGGACTTCACCTCACTCCCCGCACACAGACGCTCGGGGTGGCCGGACTGAACCAGAGCTCACAGGCTCTCTGCTGAAGTGTCCTTGAGCCACACGAGGACAGCCCTCTGATCTGTGGGCGAAGTAGGTGTTGCTCCACAGGTGTGGAATAAATCAGATCCATGCACAGTGTTGAACCAAGTCTTTCATCATTTTACCTTTTAGTCATGTTTTAAACCATGACCATCATTCTGCTTATTAATGATCTTAACCCTGGAGGCACTGTGGGAGCCAAATTGGTACATTTTTCTGTTTTTCTTTTTTTGAGTCTCAATAACCCGATCAGTTTAAATGCCAGTTATATGATACTTGATCAGGGTTATGCAGCAGTTATGCAGGGTTTTAAATTTCCATGATCTCACTTTTGTGCGGTGCATAGAATGGGAGATACACACCGAGCGTACACTCTTTTACTTTGTGTCCAACTTTGTTCCATTGACTCCCATTATAACCACTTATTTTTGATGTACTGTTATCCTGACATATTAAAACACTTTTCCCATAAAGACCTAATAAATCTAAGCCTCTACATCCAAATAAAGAGAAAAACTGGTTTTAGGTCTAATGAACACCCACAACCACCAGGGGGAGCTGGTGGCTGCACCACTTAACGTTACATGGAGGTCTGGACGCCTTACCTGGCAAACTGCATGGTATTAAAAAAGGTAAACACCTCAAAAAAGGACTTGAAGTGTTGGGATGATGTGTTTGAGTGTTTCAAGTTTAGTCAACAAAGTCAGATGGGAGTTCTTAACTGATTTAATCCCATTGACCTCCATTATAACCATGTAGTTTTACTATTTGCACTATAGCCCTGACATATTAAAATACTTTTCCTATGAATACCTAAAAATCTAAGCCTCTACCTTTAAAAAAAAGGAAAAAAGGTTTAAGGTCAAATAACCTCTCTAAAACCACGAGGGATTTGATGCAGAGAGATTAAAAATATATACATTTACATTTAACATTTTCTTACACTTCTATGAGGAGAATAATTTTGGTTCAAGAGAAACTTTAATGCTTTTTTTAAATAAATTCTTATTGCTCCAAAAACAATAATGCATAATAGTAATATATTAATAGAGTGAAAACTGTAATAACCTCACCCCAAATATTCCACTTTACACCTCGTTTAAAAAAAAGTAATTTTTAAAATGTTTTTACTTATCAAAAAACATCAGGGTTCCTAAATCAAAAACGGCATAAAAACATTTATATTTCATATTTCTCCCCCATTGAAAAAATATGGTTATTATAACGAAAAGGGCATAAAAACATATAATATTTGAAAATAACAATAAAATACATTCCAACTGTGGATAGGTCAGAACAAGATTTGATGCAGTGAAAGAAAAAAACAATTCTATGTAACATTTTTCTTACACTTTCATGAGAAAAACTGTTTTGGTACATGGGGACACCAATTCTCATTTTCTGAATATATTCTCCAGACAAATAATGCATAAAATCATTTTTTTAATCAACTATTAACCCAGTCAAGGCTGTAATAACCACACCCCAAATATTCCACTTTTCATGCATATTTTATGTTTCTCCTCATTGAAAAAATATCAAGATTCTTATAACAGAAAGAACATTAAAACTTAAAAAAAAAAATAATATTAATAAAAAGCAGTACATCTGTGGTAAGGCCAGAATTTGTTGCATAGATTTGAAGCAGTTAAAGTAAAAATCTATTTAGATTTAGCTTTTTTTCTTACACTTTTAAGAGAGAAACTGTAAGTGGTGGACTTCAATGCTCATATTTTGAGTACATTCTTGAAACAAATAATGCATTAAAATCAATTTTGTTATCAACTATTAACCTAGTCAAGGCTGTAATACCTCTACCCCCAAATAGCCCACTTTTCACCCACTTTAAAAAAAAAAAAAAAAAAAAAAAAAATGAATATTGTTTATTTTTTCCCCACTGAAAAAAAGTCAGGGTTCTTATAACAAAAGGGGCCTAAAACATACATACAATTAAAAAATACTAAAAAAGAAAAAAACATGACATCTTTGGTTATGTTAGAATATGTTGAAAAGATTTGATGCAGTGAAAGAAAATTTTTCTTACACTTTTATGAGAGGAACGGTTTTGGTAAATTAGGGACTTAAGTGTTTATTTTTGGGTACCAGGCAACTGATAACTTTTCTTATAATGAAGCAGTAATCAAAACTTTAAAAACTAAAGCAGTTTAATTAATTTATTTTTTTGTCAAAGTTTTAACTTTGAGTAAGAAATTACTGACTTTTCAAAGCTTGCACATGTGCCTGGCTGCTGTTTCTCAGTCTGAGAAAAAAAAAAGACAAAAAGGCCGTAAACTGCAGTTATTTTGTGATTTTAATTCAAAAGATTAAATACAGTGGCCGACGGAGTAAAACAGAAACCAAAGTAAATAAAAATAGATTGTTCTGTGTAGAGTTCTGACACTGAAGACTCACATCTTCCCGCCCTCCTGCGGCTCCTTGAGGGCGTCCGGCGGCAGCAGCGGGCTGAAGCGTAGCAGCGGCAGGTCGACGGGGGGCAGGCGCTCCTTCACCTGAGGCCAGCCCTCCCTGAAGCCCCGAGCCGGAGGGGGAGGCGGGGGAGGAGGGGGCGTCAGGTTGGGGTCACCTTCATGATGGCGGCGGGGGTGGTTGTTGTTAGGATCGGGATGAGAGAGATTGCTGTGGCAGCGGACCAGGAACGCCCCCCGGTGGTGACGGTGGTAGAGCGTGCCGGCCGCCGCTAACAGCGTCAGGATGAGACCGCTGAGCAGGAAGAAGAGGACGTAGACGCCTTTGGTCTCCGAGGACAAACCCGAGCTGCAGCCTGCACCTGAGGGATGAAGAGTTGGATGGTTACACCTGTGATTATTGTTTTTGCAAATTATTTTGGGGGCTTTTTATTCCTTTAAAGCTAGAGTTGGTAATCTGATTTAGATACTCTTTTTGTAATATTGGTAAAAATGATCTTTATGACCCGATGGCAATCAATTCATGATGAGTTCTTAAAAAAGAGCAAAAAAAATACGCTATCTACAGCAGCAGTAAAACAGGGAAAACACCAACCAATCACATCTTTGTGGCACACATTTTAAACCAATCAAATCCATTCTGCCCTCCTCCTGCTCGTACATTTCACTGGCGTGCACAAACTCTGATTCAGGCCCCATCCACATGAAGACAAAACTCTTAACAGTTTCAAAAAACGATCGTCATAAAGACGAAGGCATCTCAGAGAATGTGTGCGTCTACATGAATGCACTCGATATGCATGAAAACTCTGTAAAACACATGCCAGACCTCTAGGGGCGCTGTAACAATAAGACGGAAACAAGCAGAAACAGACGAAAAAACAGTGGGCATGCGCACTTGCGGGAAAAGTTTTTGTCGTTGTAGCGTGTGGTGCATGCGTGTCAATGAAGATATGAAACTATGACGTAAGCGTATCTGAAAAGTTACAAAGAGCCAGTAATCACGGAGCTGCGTATACGGCATTTCAAAATCTTTCCACCCTGGAACCTGGTTTCAAAAATGATCGTTTACAGAACCCCAAAACGCCGTCTTTGTATGGATGATACGCAGATTCAGCAAAAAACATATGCGTTTAGACCTCGGTTTGTCTTCATGTGGATGGGGCCTCAGTGTAGCCAAGAATGCTTACCTGTCAAGTTTTGCATTGAAAATAAGGGAAGCGCGCTACGAGCCGTCCCACAACCCCAACCAAGCTCCAGTATCCCTCACATTTTAAGACAGGTGTACAAGAAATCTAAAATAAACACTTTGTTTTTCTTGTTTTGTTCTGCTGCTCTTATCTCATGACAGCTGCCACCCAGGCTACTGCAGGCGGACATTCTCAGAAGGTTTTTCCTTCTTCTTTGGTTTTACGGTGGTTGGCATCCATCATTTTGGAGCATTACCGCCCCCATTCAGGCTAGAGACAGAGTTCAGTTTGGAAAAGGCAGAGGAATGTTTTTATTATTGTATCATCACATGGGAGATTTACAGGAGAATACTGATACAGGAGGACGGTGGGAAAGAGGATAAAATACGTAAAATATGGTAGTTTCATGGTCAGAATAGGAGATTTGACAGCTATGTGGAGAATGGCAGAGGAACTACCTATATCTGATGCTAAATTCAAATTCATGCTAGTTTACCAAAATTACCGACCCTAGCTTTAAGGAGAAGAGAGAGTACAGTGGATAGAGTAGAAAACAGGGGAAGCGTGGGGGAATGACATGCAGTAAACTGGCCTCAGGCGCGATGCAAATTCAGGCCACCTGCTCGAGGACGTGACCTTAAGGGGTGCGACCAAAACCACTAGGCCATCTCTGCCTCCTGTGATCATTGTTTACACAGACTAACAGAAGACTGGCCAAGTAGCATTCAAAGGTGACGGGGCTTTGTCATAACCAATGGAGAATTTCCAAATTATCAGCTTTTTTACAAGGGAGCAGGTGGCGCAGCGGCGGTGCAGCGGGTGGCGCAGTAGGTCATGCATATGCCTCACAGCAAGAAGGTCACCAGTTCGATCCCCAGGTTGAACTGCCTTCCTCTCACAGATCAAAAACTCACCAAGTTGATTGTTGACTCTAAATTGCCCTTTGGTGTTGGTGTCATCATGAATGGTTGTCTGTCTCTCTATGTGGCCCTGTGACTAGCTGGCGACTGGTTCAGGGTGTACCTCACTTCTCACCCTGAAAAGGCTCCAGTTCCCCCAAAAGGGATAAACAAAATAAATGACTGATATTTTCTGGACATGCTTTGGGCCCCTTAACTCTAACTTAGCATGTCCATCCCTTTATGAAGAAGCGCGTTGGTGGTGCAGTTGGATAGTGTGTTGGGTCAGTAATTGCGCTTTTTATACTAAGAATTAGGGCTGAACGATTTGAGAAAATAATCTAATTGCGATCTTTTTCCCCAATATTGCGATTTACCCTGCAATTATTTTAATGTTCCTCATCTTCTGTATTCTTAAACAAACAAAAGCAGTAGATCTTTTCATAGTAAAACCAATATGACATTAAATCAATCTAAGGATAAAAGATTTGAGAAAAAGTGGAGAAGTGAAGGACAGAAGCAAAATAGGCATGAAATTGTAAAAACTGGGTAAAAATGGTATGAAAGTGGAAAAAGGTTAATAAATAGGTGTAAAATAGGTATGAAATTGCAGCAAAAAAAAGGGAAAAATTGGCAAAAAAATCCAAAAGTGGCTTAGGAAAATTGATTATGGCAGCAAAATTGGGAATTAAATTTGAAATTAAATTTCAAAAACCATGTAAAAAATCCAAAAACAGTTCTGAAAGTGGCCAAAAAAAGATGAATGGGGGCAAAATAGGCATAAAGTTGTAAAAATGGGGTTAAAAAAAAGGTAAAAATGGTCAAAAAGTGGGAAAAAAAAGTGTATGAATAGAGGTAAAAAATAGGCATGAAATTGCAAAAAACTACATCACAATGCCAAATTGTTCAACACATTTTGGGCTAAAAATATTGATCCTTCTGCGATTTGTAAATTGCAACAAGCCATTGCAATTTAATCTAATTTACAATTAATTGTTCAGCCCTACTAAGAACATGCACAATCAGCAAGTGACTTTTTTCCCACTGCCAGCAAACCCGGGTCTGATCGGCAGCAGACGAGCTTCATGGCTGTTTTTTTCCTCCGGCGCATCATGTTGATGACATCACCAACGTGACGGAACAAGGCCACGTGAACAATGGACAGAAGCATGGAAGACGCTGACACAGGTTGTTTTTGAATTCACCTACTATACTAGCAGTGTGTACTAATTCACCCAAAATGCAGTCTGTAGTATAAGAACAAATGAGAAAGTTGCAGTATACAAAAAATACCCAGATGACATACTGATTCAGGAAAATTCTATAGTATGCATCGGACCAGTCTGCTTCACCTACTGTTACCCACAATGCAATTCGGAATTGAAAATGACGGAGCAGGAGCATCAACAACCCGAGCAGCAGAAGAATAAAAATAAAAGAGCCATTACTTGTGAACTTTACCTTTTCTACACATAATAGTGTGTAATAAGTTGTAAAAAGGTGTTGTTTTGTCGTTACAGTTCGTAACGGCGAAGGTGGTGTTAAGTCCTGCCTATACCTGCAGCATTATTAGTGTAAACCACTGACAAGTCTGACAATTTACCATTACGTTCTGTATTTCTCCTTTGTATTTACACCATCTCAAATTTCCTCCTCATTCTTTATTCTTCCTAATTGGATCGCTCCACAACTTATCCCACCACCACCAAGCTAAGGCAGCTGTGATTGGATAGATTCATCACTTGTCTCTACTTCCTACATGACCATATTAGGTCTGATTGGATTAAGTCTGTTCGACAGTTTAGTCTAGTTTTTATTTGTTGATGTAAATGTCATTTAGTTTCAGTTTTGTCCATGTGCTCTTGTTTTTATTAGTTACTGTCTAGTTTTCGTCAGGAGAAAAAAGGTTGTTGATGAAAACTATGATGAAAATAACTAGTCAACAAAATTAACACTGATTACAATGAGATATGCAGGTTTTCGTGAACTGAGGTAAAGTGAAATTCTCCATTATCCTTCTCTAAAGCCTCCTTACCTGTTTCTTTGACAGCAGCACAGGTAGTTCCCGGGCCAAAGTCTGACACGTCTGTAAAGCCCGGTCTGCAGCGGCACATGTATGAACCAAATTCGTTCACACAGTCTGCGTTGAGGTCACACATCACCATCTGAGTCCCACACTCATTGACATCTGAAACACAGAATCAGACATTTAAAGAGAGACAGTGTGAGCAGCATACTCCAACTCTGCTGATTCAATAGATTCCTGTCAATGTACAATTTTGTTTAAAACTGTGTCAACTGCTCTGAAACTTCCAAAGAAGTCACAAGAATATTAAAAGATTTCATTTTAAGGCTTTAAGAGTCAAATGCAGGAAACATCAGAAGCATTTTATTATTTCCCATCAAACACTGATGTCTCATGTGCATGTTATAAATTATGTATTTATTTGATCAGGACAGTGCACATCAATCAAAGATTTTGTGATACACATCATTGTAAATATACCAGAATTAGCACAGTAGCTAAATTTCATCCGTTGTCCTAAGGCAGGTGATCAAACAGAAAAACAAATTAAATTAGCTGTTCACCATAAACCTTATTTCAGACAGTTATATTGAACCGTTACTCTAAGTCTCATGAACTCGGCAGAGTTATGTTGGATCTTGCACAATATACATGTTTACAGAAATTTACAGAAATCAGAAGATTAAATAGTTCCATTCTTTACAGTGATAACACCTTCATACATGTATTTAGTCTGAATCCATCTTCATATTGTTTATATCTGGACTTTATTCTTCTTATTTCTTTTTATTTTCTGCTGCTATTATTTAGTATTATTTAGTATTTTTTTGTGCTGCTATTTAAAGGGATAGAGAGGGATTTAGAGGGGGGGCGGAGTGTCCCACTGCTAAATCAGTCCGCCGCCCTCTTCCCCTCTCAGCTGATCAAAACATACATGCTAGCGTCTTCGGATGCTGCCTGTAGCTTTGCGTAACTTTTATCAAGTATCATAACTCTTCTGTTTTGACTGTCAGCAGCATGAGGAAGAGACAATGCAGGAAATTGAAAACGAGATTATTATGACAGCGCCGATGAAGTCCCATTCAGTTTGGAGTGAAGAGGATACCTGTATGTACAGGAGTTTACAGAGGACGAGCTGCTAAAATGGAGACGAACCCACCGAAAGGAATATAGAGGAAACATCCACGGACACTGGACATCAAGATAAAGACGTAAATAAACAGTGGGGCGTATGTTTGACCTGGAAATATGTGACATGGACAGCGGTATTACTCGTCAAACGGACTTTCCTTTCCTGGAGTTTTGTGGGCACTCTTCAATTTCCCGAAGATAAACTGGAAAAACGTCCCAGACCTGAAGGACCTAATGACAGTTTCTGCTCAAAGTAAGTAATAATGATCTGTCAGAGACAAATAAGCAGAGTAGAGGAGGCTATTTGTTTATGCTAACAGTGCAGACTACTACTGAGTGTGTGTGTCTCTCACACATGCTCACACACGCAACGATTTCTGTGCAGCTGAGTTCTAGATGATGCACATCTGTTGCTGCATCAAGGGAAGCATCACAAAACCCCATCTCAGAAATATTTGTCTTATAATGTGCTTTTAATTAGTCTAAAAAAGGTGTTCGAAGCCGCTAGCTCTCTGCTAGCTAACTACGGCGGAGGGATTTAGTGGAAGGACACAGACGTGAGCTGGCTTAAGTCCGGATAAACTTTATATTTCCGAACGGTTTATGCACTTCAAAAAATGTATATGTAGCGTACTGTTAAACTGTGGTATTACTTTTTGATTTGAGTTCTTGTAGGTGGAGAAAATAGCCTTTAAACCCGGTACGGTACTTTTCCATTAGCGTCTTTTCTTCGTCACAGACTCTTACAGACTGTGGCTCTCTGGTGGAGAAGAGAGAACTTTCTACCGTATCTAATGTCCTTAGTGACTACATGGAGCTCATACAACCCCACTTCAAAATACTGAACTGTCCCTTTAAGTCTATTATTATTTTTATACCTCTTACCTGGTATTCGTTGTGGACAGCAGAGTAGGAATTTCATTGTGCAGGGAAACGTGTCTCTCAATGTGCAAATGACAATAAACACTTTGAATCCTGAGTGTTTGGGAACCAGGAAGTGCTAAATGCAAACTTACTTGACTCAATCCTGCATTAAACTGTTTGTCACAAAAAAACATCCCTTGAATAGACAAGTCAATTCAATCACAATCTTAAGAATTATTTCTACATGTCAGGATGTCATGTCAGTGTAATTGTGGTTAATTTGTTTATATTTTAACCTCTACACCCGTCCAACTGTCCGTCCATAAACCTTCCCTGCAATGAACCTGCTGTACCTGCGATGGACACCGACATGATGACCCCTCTCTCCTGTTTCCCTCTCAGGCTGATGATGCTGGTGGTGAGGGCGTGCAGAGATTTCACCGCTCTGTGGACGTCATAGTCCTCTGGTCCTGGTCTGACCTGCAGCCAGAGGATGCACAGCACCCCCAAACTCAGCCTGCACACAAGACAAAGGTTTGGTTAGGTCTTTTCAAGCTTAAAGGGACACGCCAACATTTTAGTTTGTGTCTCGCCTCACTCCAGAGTCCATGACAAGCAAATAGACATCATTCTATAGACTGTGTGTGCAGTAACAAGGAAGAGACAGGAAGAGCTCGCCCACCGCTAATTAGCTTAGCTCAAACACTGTGGCTGCAGTCAAATAGTCGCCTCCTAAGTCCTTCCTAACTACTTTTCCTTAACCCTGATGGAGAATGTCATGAGGTTAAGGAAAGGAGAAAGGAGAATTCAGAAGGACTTAGGAAAAGAAAACTGGCGTGCAGACAGAATCCGGCCACACTTTCACTACGCTACGTCATCATGTGATGGTGGATATTACTGCTGCGGTGAAACTACAATTTTCCAAAGGTGGACTACAAAAGACGCATCATATAAGAGCTTGTGTATCATGACAATTTTCCCTGTCATACAACATTAAACGTAATAACCCGGTTGCATGCATTGTAAATAGAATAATCAGATATAAAAACATAGAATAAAGATAAAATAAAATAGAATAAAAAATATACACAGTTATTTACAGTTTTTTTACATGTCACGAGGGGTTAATGTAACCCAACTAGAACTGGATTACTTCAAGATTTGCATGAAGTTCGTATCAGGTGGTCACGCTCACAATCTAACAGAGTACACATTATTAATATTGAACCGAGTTTAAAGCACAATCAACATCAAATGTGTCATATCCTGCTCTCTTCAGAGAATCAGACTGCTGGAAAGTTAAGGCAGGTTTTGGTAAACTTTAGAAAGGATGAACAGCAGAGTGAACTCATATGGTCTGTGGAATTTGTTGTTATTATTGGGTTGAATTCAGAAGCAGTCGGATAATGAGCTGTTTATAAAAGCTGTCGCCATGGAGACTTGTGGGACAGAATAATCTCCTCTTCTTTCCTAAAGGATCGTCAGGTGTATCCTATGCAAAAGGAGATGCTAAAGGAAGCATTGAGCCTCCTTTCCTAAGCATTTAAACTATTCGAACAGTTCTTATCATGAACTACTTCTGGATCATTTCACTCAGTTAGGAACCTTCCTGAGCAAAAATAACTATCTGACTGAAGCCTGGGAGTCAATAGACTTAACCTGCCTCTGCCTACAGTCATCAGATAAACTCTTCAGCAACTCTTAACAGTCCTGTGTGCTTGTTGTGACTCATTTTTACAGGGTTACGTTACATAATCTTCTACTATCATCGTATTGCCGTATGCTCTGGACTTTAAGTTGCACCGGAGCATAAAGGTGCCTACACACCAGACGCGACTTGAGTGTCTTCCGCTATCACTCTCAATGCAAAGTCAATGTACAGCCAGGATGTGGCGGGGTTAACCCTCTGACGATGCGTTCAAGGCGATCACTTCACTTGTCGCAAGTTGTAAAAGTTAAAAAAAGTTGATATCTTCAGGTGATGTCGTGTGTGGCTGTGCGGCAACAGTCAATCAGCAGTGTGTGCATGTGTGACGGTACTCTTGGCAGTTTTTTTTCCGGACTGCGGAGTAACAATCTATGTCCGTGTGGAAACATGTCAGTGAGGACATTAGTTCGGCTTAAACGTACTACAGAGAAATCACAGATAATGCTGCTGCAGGGCATCAGCTGCAGTGTTTTGTGGTTGGTAGGTGAGTGAATAGAATACAGTTGGAAATAATGTGCAGTGTTGGGAGTAATGCATTACAAAAGTAATGTGATCACTAGGGGTGTAACGAAATAAAAAAATGACGAAATAAAATTCAAAGATGCCCGAAATAAAAGCACAAAATAAAAAACGCAAAGGGACACCACGCACCACTGGTGATTTTTTACCCTCCTTGCCTACCGGAGCAAAACACTCGCTTCAGAATGGAGGAAGACGATGTGGAATTAGCTGACGCTCCTTCGTCAAATAAATTGGTCGTGTGGACCTATTTTGGCTTCCCATGTAAAAGACGAGAGAACGGTGAGAAGATTGCGGACAAAACAACAACCGTGTGCAAAATATGCCGCTACAGTTCACCGTATACTGTGGCGAGGACAACTACCAACTACTTTGAACTGGAGACAGGCAGCAACTGTATGTTTGTGTAAGTCTGCATAAAAAAAAAACAATATTTGATTTTTACATCTACTGTTGAGTTGACAGAATTTGATCATACTTGAAGATCAGAAGTATATACACTGTTATAGGCTAAATATTATAGTTCACAGTTCAGACATTTATAGGTCTAAACTGCAGCTCTGAGGACTGCTATTTGTTTTCCTTTACATTCAAGAATGTACTTATCCTGATTGTTACAACAACAAAGCACTTTTTATTGAGATTTTATGTTTGTATTTGCACTGTAGTCTAAATAAGGGGAAAAAACTACAGCTTTGTTTTTTTTCAAAGAGCATTTATTTTGTATTGATGCAGCAATATTTTTTGTATGTCTGCATTAGGAAGAAAATAAAGAAAAAGATTTTTGCACAACTTCCTACTGTTGGGGATTTTCTATAATCTTTATTTTGTATCGTGAGCCCTGTTTTGTATTTCGTATAGTTTCGTGAGTTGACCGTTTCGTTACCCCCCTAGTGAATACTGTAATGCATTCCTTTTTACTGTTACATAGTAATGTAAGGCATTCCAAAAAAACAGTAATATTTTACTCTGTACCAATGTCAGTAATAATTTTTTATCTAACTTGAAATGAAGAGGTGTTTTTTTCTTGTTTATTTTATTGAATTTGAATTTATTTGATCCCCCGTAGGAGAAACTTGTCTTGGCGGACAGGACCCCCCATGCTGCTACATACAATAGACAATACAGTGTAAACAAGATACAGCACAGATAAACACAACACCCGCCCAAAAACCATAAAAACTTACAGGCATATGCACATCCCACACTGCCCATCCCCAGACAATACATGGTTTCCATAGTGTGAGCCCTCAAGTCCTCCGGCTTGTCTGTCTGCATCCCTCTACTTGCTTGTTAATCAGCTTATAGCATGTGGGATAAATGAGTTTTTGTAGCAGTTTAGTGTGCAGAAAGGGGTCCTATACCACCTATACCTCCTTCCCGAGTTAAGGAGCTCAAATTGGGAGTGCAGCACATGGGAAGGATCATCTATGATGTTGGTGGCCTGTCGAACAACAGACTGGTCATATATGTCCTGGGGGGCAGGGGGTGGGGGCTGCCCTATAACCTCCCTTGCTGCCTTAACCAAGTTTGAGCTTTATGTTTAACTGTCAGATTCCCAAACCAACTGGTTATCCCAAAGCGTAGGACCGACTCAATGGTCGCTCTGTAGAAAATCATCATAATGTTCCTGCTAACTCCAAATATTCTCAGACGCCACAAGAAGTGAAGGCGCTGATGAGTTCTCGAGCAGACGTTTGATATGTGTGTCTGCCAGTTAAGCATTTTAATACAAATTCACCAATCTCTACCCGTCTGTTTCTTACCGGCTTGTCATGGACTCAGGAGTGAGGTAAGACACCAAAAACAGCAAACAGTTGGCGTGTCCCTTTAATATACGTCATAGAATTTGATGTAGCGGCTCGTAAAGAGTTTTTACGAGTTTACTTTCACCAACCTTTTTATTCTTTTAAAAGACACAGACTGCAGTGAGAGAAGTCCCTCCAGCTTCTTACTGATCTACAGAGAGACAGATTAATGATGCTCCAATCAAATGAAAAAGTTCTTAACGTTTAGGCCCAGTAAACTTCTGTCCTACCAGAGTCTTCACAGGCTGCAGGGACACGGACAGCTCCTCCGTGCTCTCCTCAAAGTCCTGCTGGAAGTTCACCTCAACAGCCACCTCGAAAAGGGGATCTGTGAGGGCAGAGCGTGAACACAGAGAGCATCTCATCAGGACTTCAGAAATAAAAAAAGACAGGTCTGGACATTTAAGGCAGGGAAAAGGTCCAGACAATCCACTTCAGTCATATAAAGAGCATTAGCATGCCTCGGTAGAACAATAGCCATGGACATAGAGCACCCCCTTGACATCCACTTTCAACTTCTGCCCTCTGGCTGCAGGTACAGAACACTGAAATGGAGAAGAGCTCACTTTAACAAGAGCTTTGTACCAACTGCCATCTCCATCCTGAACAAGACAACCTACTGACCAATGGGTTGTAACGGAAAATGCGTGCTCTATGGTTTTCTATAGTTTTTACATGATTTTACATGTAGTACCTGTTTCCCTAACTGTGTGTTTTTCCTGTTGTATATGTCCTTCTTGTTTGGCAGACCTTGAAAATGAATTTCCCAATTGGGACAATCATCAATCAATCAATCAATCAATCAATCTATCTATCCATCTATCCATCCATCTATCTATCACATTTAAAAAAACGAGAAAACACAGCAAAGCCAGCACCACTGTCCTCTCCCATATTGTGTTTTTCACCTTAAATTTTAGTCCTACCTTTATTTTATCTAAATATTTAGATTCCTTGACCATGAAAACAAAACATTAGCAACTGGATTCATAATGATATCTATTTTAGTTCAGTAGTTATTCATGAAAATTGCATTTTTCGTCATGACGGTTTTACGCTGACTGGATCACTCCTACATCTGATAATTTGTTTCTTCTCCCAGTCCGGACATTTCCTGAAAATTTCATGAAAATCTGTTGATAACTTTGTGAGTTATGTTGCCAACAGAGAAACAAACAAATATCAGGGCTCCAGACTAACTTTTTGCATTGGTTGCAACCAATTAGGTGCACCTAAATTTTTCATAGTATCACCTTTAATGCCATAAGGTCACCATTTTATCACTCTATAACTTTTATATAATGTAAATGCTTTTTGAACAAGAGTAAGATGTAAAGAAATACTTGCCTTTATTTGAAGGAAAATTAAATATTAAAAGAAAAACAGAGCGTTTAAAGTGCTTCACTGAATGAAATGTACAAATTCAAACTAAAATATTAAGCAAACAAAAAAGACTGAAAAAATGAAATAAATATCCAGATTTAAAAGGTGCTATGAGGAGAATCTATTACCAGCGACATTAAGACTCTGCTACCCATGAGCACGCGCGGCGACTGTCGTAATGCTGCGTTCCAGTAACCTCGGAACTGGGAGTGACATCATCTCCGACTTATCGGTGTTCCAGTTGAAGTCGGAAAAAACATGCTGATCTACCAGGCTATTGTTAGCTGTTGTTAGCTCGGGGGTGGAGAGGTTTCACCGAGTTCCCAGTAGGAAATTCAGACTTTGGGTGACGTTCCAGTTGCAGTTTCCTACTCGGAACTCGGAAATTCCTACTTCTGACTACAACTGGAACACATCAAAAGACCCAAGCCAAAGCGTGTGTTTGTTGTGATGCTAATGAATGCAGCTCGGACCTTCCTCAGAACTCTGCATTGCTTTACAACTTCTTTTTTCAACAACTTACAGGATGCAAAGCCACGAGGTAATGTATCTCTTTCTAGTTACGTAGCGGTAGTTTTTGATGTGTGACAACAAGCAATTTTTGGAAAACTTAGTATCGTAGTTTTGTAGCTGGCTATATATGGCTACTTACAGCCTCTTATTCTCCAACAAATTTGAACCTAGAATAAGACTTCACACACTTCAGTCAATATTTACAAAACTGAAACTAAGGTAAAATTACAAAAAAAAAAACTTCTCAAACTAATTTATGAAAACAACAGTTAGGGCCGAACATTTTATGACTTTTTTGTTTTTTTAACAGCCCAGCTTTATGTACTGTTGGGGTCTGTCAGCAGGTCATTTGTCCTCAGTGGTCGTGAACACTCATCTCTGTGCCTGTGTGACTAAGAAACTCCCTTAACAGGAGAAAGGACTGAACAAATAAAGATGTTATATTAAACTTTACTTTGCTTTACTTGTTATTGTTGTTAATTATTAATTATCTTACAGTCTCTAAGATGAATTTGGCAGAGCTTTGCTGCTTCTTCAGAGTTACCGCTCTGTGCTGAAACCTGACACCACAGTCTGGGCTTACTTGCATTCTAACAGCTGATTGGATGATTACAGAGGGTTGTGTGTGTGTGTGCTGGCCCTGCTGTAAAACAGAGGGACAGAGGAAGCAGGTGCTGTGTTTTGTCCGATTTTGGCAGATTTTCTGCTACTGCAGTTGCTTTTGTCAACTTATATAACGTTTGAAGGTATAGTGAAATGTGCTTTTTCAACTTCTAAACTTTTGATTAGAGAGAGAGCGAGAGATGATGGGCTTGTGACGGAAGTCAATGTTTCACCCGGGAAACGCCTTGTGCACCGGTGCGACCAACAAGAGATGTTAGGCGCTCTCTTTCAAATTTTGGCTGCATGTGTGACCAACATGGAGCCCGAATAAACAAACAAATAAACAAACAAACTCCAGCAATAACCCCCTTGGTGGAGGTAATCAACCAGGTCATCAAAGTGCTGCACTGTGGCTACCAAGCAGAAATGGTATAAAATAAAACATTAAGTGAATAAATCAATAAATCAGTCAGACTGTTGATAATGATTCCCTTTCACTTAAAAGTGAAATAAGTCAAAATATATTACCACCGGGGAGATGTGGATTTTCAGAGAGATTTCTTCTGTTGTCTGCAAAACCTGCAAAACAAAAGAAACAAACAGGCTGTTACCATCATCTGAACTTTGATTCAGTCAAGAAATACAATATTCAGTGTCATAACTATGCACCAATAAACATATTAGGAAACTCTACCACCAAATTTCAACTCCTCAATCAAAATCCATCTGGAATTCAAAATTTGAAAACATGAATTGGAAGTCTTTTTGGAATTTTAATCAGAAATATTGTTTCACAAATTAAATCAAGGAAGTGGCATCAAAATAATGCACCTGATTTATCCACCTACTCAAGTTGTTGATAGGTTTGGAGTTGTTTTGAACTATGAAACTGAAACTATTAGTCATTTGTTTTTTTTCATGTCTTTATAAGCCGTGTATTTTGGTGAGGTCCAAAGTTTGACTTACAGAGCAGGATGCTTTACTTTTTATTATAGTGAAAAATAGAAACTGTCAGGAGATGGACTTTCTTTAGTAAGTCATATTATTCCTGTTAAACACAGCATGGCCTTAAATTTTGCAACTGTCTTGAATTATTTTAAATTTAATTATTATTATTATAAAAATTCGTTTTATTTATTCATTTGTTATATTATTACAATTATTATTTATTTATTTATTTATTTATTTATTTCAGTGGGTTGTATAAATGAATGTATGTGAGTTGCTGTGATCCTGGAAAGCCTTCTTGTTCTGTTGATACATTGGTATTAACTGAATGACAAATTTGAATTTTGAATTTGAAAAATTATATTTATTTAAGTGTGAACGGACAGAAAAATTACCAAAAATTAAACAATTCAAGAAGGAAATAGAATATTACATGAGCTTACTTAAAGGAACCCTTTAATATGTATAATTATTTAAAATGCCTCTTGTATGTTTGCATATGTATGAACCATTGGCGGCTGCTGGTCAGTCAAGGAGGGGAAGCTCATTTTTTTCCGGCCTATATCATAAATTTGTTTATTTATTTAAATGTAAATTCTACCCTCCATTCCCTCTCAAGAAAATGATCTGTGACTCTGTCGTACCAACTAGGTGTCTTTTCCAGGGATTTTCCCAGTGTTCTCTCAATGGCCAGCAGAGCTAGACTGCTTAAACGGCCTTGGACCATTGAGTTGGGGGTGTAAGACTTGAGCCGTTTTAAACAGGAGAAGCTCCTCTCCAGAACAACTGAATGTTAAACTTAGAAGATGCTCCGGTGGAGGGTTATACTTCAAGATCACTGATTGGCTCATTTCACTGTCAATCACAAAGGGATTCGGCCTCAGACAGATCATCCAATCATCAGGCAGAAGCTGAGTGTCCAGACCAGTCTTCTGCCTCATAGACCCCCAGAGACGCTGAGAGTCCGATGGGCGGGACAAAGCCCAGCGTTTATCCAATGACCGTCCAGTTTCCACAGTGGAACAACCCACTCTACGCTTCCCCATCAAAGTCAGAAGACGCTCAGCGTCCGACTGTGTTAAAGCGCTGAGACGCTGCGGGGATGAATGAGAAGGAAGTCGCGCCAGTTACCTGTGATAAGTAGTCAATGAAATGTACACACAGCAGGACATATCACCACTTTTTTGGGGACATTTTAGGGGAAGCTGAGCTTCCCTTGCAGTCTTAGAGCAATCGCTACTGGTATGAATCTAAAAAATATGTATGTACTTTATATTCATATAGGAATAAAAGACAAAAGAGCAAAGACAACTCTGAACATTATGGAGTCCTTAAATACATTGAATAATTTTTAGATGCCTCTTTTGTGTTTGCATATGTATGAATTTATATATGCAAGAAAGTATATAATGAAAAGTCTGTAAATACACAAGTTAATGAAACACACCCATATGCACAGATTTACAACACTGACTTGCCAGATGGACAGTTTCATATTGGAAATATTTCACTAATCCATCTGGGGAGGAGCACTGCGTGAATGTTTTCAGGGGCAGAACCTTCAAAAACAATAGCAGGTTGTGATTGGACGATCATTTGCCTCATCACAGACCAATCCATATCAAGCAGCCCTGCTATTCCGCAGCATATGTAGCGGTTAATGGCTAACTGTTACCCGCAATGGCTAACGGCTTACAAGGGCAAACAACAGTTTATAGCCGTTAAATACAGAAGGGCCCGTTTTAAGAGGAGTTTTGTTCCATCTGCTCTGGCTATACTGAACAATCTACCTTCTTGACTTAACCTACTTGCCAGACAGTGACAATGTTAAGTGCTGTCTTGCTCTGTATTTGTTTGTGATTACCCATTGTTCTGTTTGTGTTCTGTGTGATGGTGTGCTTTGGCAACATGATATGGAAGGCTATGGAAACACATTTCCCTTTTCTGGGACAAAGATCCATCCATCCATCCATCCATCCATCCATCCATCCATCCAGCCATCCATCCAGCCATCCAGCCATCCATCCAGCCATCCATCCAGCCATCCATCGTTAATGGCTAGCTGTTGTTAGCCACTACGGCTAATGGCTAGCAACAGCTAACTAGTGTCTTCCCTTGTTAGCCATTAGCCGATAGCTTAACTACCTTAAAGGATAATTTCGGTTTCTACAGCTTTCACATTGTTTATAGAATGAAGTAGAACAATATACTCACCCAGAAGGCTTTCCTGATCCAAACAGTGCTTCAGGAGATATTTGGATCCAAAATTGAGCGGCGGACATCTGTATAATGGTAGCACACGGGGCATGTTAACGCCGCTCCTAAAACTGCATTAATCGTCCAAAAACTCATTAGTTTCACCAATATTTCATCATGGTCCGCTCGCACTACTCCTCCATTACAGTCCGTGTCGCTCCATCCATGTTTTTGTGACTGTGCTGACCTCTGAACTGAAAACTTTCTTTAAGGCTGCCGCGCATGCGCAGTACGGCTCATTGTTTCAGGGGAAGACCGCCAGCTACTCAACAACTTTCTTCTTCCAGTTTTGTGCAAAATGGACGAATATCTATCGGATGAAGATGTTGTGGACGAGAACTTTGAATATGATGGGTGTCCTTACAGTTTCGAGCCAGAGTTTACAGATGAGGAGCTCATCGAAAGGAGGAAGCCATACTGCGCATGCGCGGCAGCCGTGAAGAAAGTTTTGAGTTCATGAAAACATGAGTGGGTGGAGCGACCCCGGACTGTCTTCGAGGAGTAGCGTGAGC
This sequence comes from Scarus forsteni, assembly GCA_036419115.1. Classification (NCBI taxonomy): domain Eukaryota; kingdom Metazoa; phylum Chordata; class Actinopteri; order Labriformes; family Labridae; genus Scarus; species Scarus forsteni. Next base: position 645,497 of record JAZDUH010000188.1, read on the forward strand.
AGACCATGATGAAATATTGGTGAAACGAATGAGTTTTTGGATGATTAATGCAGTTTTAGGAACAGCGCTATACATGCCCCGTGTGCTACCATTATACGGATGTCCGCCGCTCGATTTTGGATCTTGCTGTGTCTTCCTGGACAGCAGTAAATATCGAATGAGTTGGCTCGTAACTTCTGCACGGAAATAGCAGCTAAGATAAAACTGGCGTAAATAAGGTCTAGTTCAGATGTGTGCTCTCACGGATCAAAGAAGCACGAACGCAGGCAAATTCCAAGTTTGACAAATGCCGTTTATTAAAGTTACACTAGGTGAACAATAACAAATGGGAGTTGCTTTGTGTCGCGACGCCCCAAAACAACTGAAGCTCAAGTTGATGTATGCATGTTATATAGCCTGATGGGGGGGGGGATTCCCCTGTCTTCCCGAAGGTTCCAGAAGGCTCCTCCCCCTCTCCCTTCGATAGTCACATTGTTTTAGTTCTTCTTTACAAAGGTGTAATTTCCCCTCTCATGGGCCTAAGTACACTCACATGGAGTCCATCCTTTATTTATGTATTTATTTACGCCACTAAGTTAAATGTGTGGTATTTCAGTCATTATTTTATGGTCTGCTCAAAATGGCTGAATTGATCCAAAATGGCTTCCCTTTCAGGCCCAAATATGGTCGTGCTTTCCTGTCCCTCTCCAGGTACAGACGGAGCTGTTATGCAGAGAGACTGTTCAGCACATTATGTACTTTCTTAAAATACGTCACTTCTGTTTAATTAATTTTAATTTAATTAATAATTGTAACTTTAAAGCATGGACTCCATAAGATATGCACTTAGGCTCTATGATGTGGGTGTTAATCTATTAGTAGCATGTAAGACTATTGTATTTAAACAGATATATATATAACATTATCAAACTTAGAACAAAAGTCAATATATAATTTGGTGTAATAATTCTAACTACCTTGTGAGATTATAAAGCATTATCAAATCAACCTATCACAACACAGTTAGTGTTGTTTCTAACTACTTTAAGATCCTGAAAAAGTCAAAACATTCTGTACTTAATTGTACTTTCAGTAAGAACCTCTCAGTAATTAAGTTGTAATGCTAAACCTGTATGTATGACTTAATATGCAAGAAAATATATGAACATTTTAAATACAAATATAAGAATGGTATAATGACTGCTGTGTAACGACCAAACTAAAAGACTCTAGTCCAACATAGAAGTAAAACTCTCCTTGATCAGTAAAAGCCCAACATTATGCAAGATCAGTAATTAATATGGCATTTGTTACATCTGCTGTATTAGTATAATACTTCATAACTCATTTCCTACTACTTCTAAACAGACAGATGTTGTTAAAAATGACTAAGTTACCATCATTCAACATCTCATCACTAGGAGTACATAAATAAAGAATTTATAATAAAACATGCCTAAAAAACCCCATTGGCGGTTATACTAGCAGTACATTTCATGACAATTTTACACTATAATCTAAATATCTCCTGAAGCACTGTTTGGATCAGGAAAGCCTTCTGCGTGAGTATATTGTTCTACTTCATTCTAGAAACAATGTGAAAGCTGCAGGAACCAAACTTATCCTTTAAGACTATCGTTTCACATTAAATAATACCACACAGATGACTTATTTAACACTTATTTGTGACATGAACCTCGTCAAAGACAATCCCTACGAAGTGAACTTGTGAGGAGAGCAGATTTCGCCAAGTATAACTGAGTAACCACAGGCATTAGCCACCATTATTTGTACAACAGGAAGTGACTTCACTTCCTGACTAGTCACTTCCTGTTGTCGTCACGCCTGCAGCTTCCCGCTGCTCCCGCCTCTCTTCCCTGATTGGGCCGTTAAGCATTTAGCCGAGTGAAACCATTGGACAATGAAGGCTGGCAAGACGGAGATGCATGATTTCAAAATCAGGCAGGTCTGTCTGCTCTGTAAGGCTAGTGTTTCATATAAATGAAAATAAATGTTGGAGGTCAAAAAATTAGCTGGTAGTTTATTCTATCTCTAGCATGACGCATTGCTGTCAACAAATTCCTGTTTTAAGCATTTTTAGCCATCACTTTCAGTCACTTTCCAGGTGCAGTCACCTGAGTGAGGTGGGACGTATAAGGAAAAATTGTTGGCATGTCCCTTTAAGGTAAACGTTGGACCGCAGACATTAAGTTCTTATTATTGACATCACAGGAATATTCTGTAGAGCTGAGCCGGGTCGGGTCGATACTAAGAGATTAAACAGCCCACAGGACTGCGATCATAACTCCGATGTACTCACGGTGCCCCCGGTGGTCGTACAGCTGCTCCACCATGTGTGGGTGAGGATGGGTGCCCTCAGGCTCCTCTGAGGAGGGAGGGGGCTCGTCCGGGACCTCTCTGACCTCTAAACCTGAAGCTCCACCTCCTGGTGTCGAGTCTTCCTCTGCTTCTCTCCGTCTGGGAGCTGCTGTGATGATCTGAAGCTCTTCGTCCTGCTCGCCGTGGATCTCCTGTGGAGGCTCGGAGGGTTCGGACCACCCTGAAAGACCTGCCCACGTGGGCACCGTGGGCTCTGCTGTGGGCAGGTGGGCGTGGCTTAAGTTCACGAAGGCTGGGAGCTGGTTCACACTCACCTGAGGATCATATATCAACATGTTTATGACAGAGAATGAAACAAAACTGGAGAGGGTCTCCAAGTTTTTTGAGCCTCAGAGCTTTACTAAGCATGAGGAGCATGGTTGCCAGGTCTGCTAATTATAAGCAACTTCAGGCTCCTTTCTTTTAAGGTTGCTTGTAAATATTTGCAGTTGCAGGTTGTTTTTTTGGGGGGGCTTGTTCAGAAATGGCAGTTGCTCATTTGGGCTTGTTGTGCTCACTCTATTACCAACATAAACTCAAGAAGTTGTACAAACTCCAAAAATATCAATCAAAAATAAAACTATATATTAAAATTGCTGATGTTAAGGTTGGCAAAAACGCAAATTAAATGTTTTCGATGAATTAATGATAAAATATACATATATACAAATTATATTAGTAAATGGATAAGTATTTAAAATGAAAATGATGGTAAAAATAAACATAATAGCTTTTTGCTTTTTAAACCTTTAATCCCAAACAAAGCAAAAATGTGTTGCTGTATCCTCGAACACTGACACATTTACACATTAACTATCCTGAATTTATTGACCTCTGCTGAACAGCTGAGCAGGAAGTTAACGGGTTAAACTTTTCTGTTAAATTACAGTTTTATGAGACTAAAGCCTCAGTCAGAGGGGCTGAGGGTTCGATTCCCACCTCAGTGTGGTGCTCCTCCTCCCAGGGCTGCTCCGCGGTCATGTCTGCAGGCTGCTCGTAGTCCTCGTACATCGGGTCTGGGTTTTCCCCCCGCGGGTCGTCCGTCCCCGTCTCCACGGGCCCATCCTGAGGGTTAAAGACCACCGGCGGTCCAAAGGCCTGGTAGTGCCCGGAGAAGCCCCTGTAGGGCGGGTTGTGCGCCCCCCCGATCAGCAGCACCACGTACAGGGAGTTGAAGGAGGAGGTGAAACGGGCCTCCCTCCAGCACCGCTGCAGGACCCTGTGGCCCCGCAGGAGTCCGGCGGGCTCGTCCACGTGGATCTGGTCCTGTTTGAGGTGGCAGGCGTCGTCGGGGGTCAGGTCCTGCAGGTGCAGCTGGATCCTCTTACCTGGATCCACCTTGATGGTCCAGTTGCACCACAGAGGAGGGTTTGAGCAGAGGTAGTCGGGGGAGAAGAAGTCGCCGCTGTCGCCTCGCAGCTGCTGGTGGCAGCTCTGCAGGGCGTAGAAGGCCCCGCCCTCGGCCCCAAGGTCATCTGGGAATAATTATAATTATCATAATTATTATTTCTGTTTTTATAGCCAGGAGTTTATCTCTACAGGCTTCAGCTAGTCCAGTCCCCCTTCAGACTCTTACAGCAGTGAGAAAAAGAAATGAGTCTGCAGCCACCTCCACATTTAACATGTTAACATACAAATAAAATCTATTAAAGTGAATTATTTCTCACTAACAGAAGAGTAGCAGGGCCATGTCAGATGGAGAAAATGATTTTGAAAAGTCGAGATTAAAGTCCAAAATTTCTAGATTAAAGTTGACATGTTGAGAATAAAGTTGAAACACATTGTATGTCAACGTTGTTCTCGACTTTCCACTTTTTTTTCTCAACATTTCGACTTTTATTTCAAAATTTTGACTTTATTCTTGTCATTTCGACTTTATTCTACCTCCTAAAAATGATTTTTTTCCATCTAAAATTACCCTGATACTGACGGAAGAGTATTAGGGACATGTTAGATGGGCATGCTAGATGGAGAAATTTTGGGAAGTCGTCATTAAAGTTGAAATTTTTATAATAAAGTTGAAATGACGACAATAAAGTTCAAAAACATTTTCATGATTAAAGTGGAAGTGTCAAGAAAAAAGTCAAAATTTTAACAAACGAAAGATGACGTGCGAGAAAAGAGTAAACATTTTGAGAATCTTGTTAAATTGGAAACAGATAAAATACCCAACCAATGCAGCTTTGTTAAAAATTGTAATACAATATTTGGAATAAGAAAAAATAAAATACTCATTAAGAGAAAAACACTTTTTGTACATGGCAAAATTTTATGGAATATTTTAACAAGACTTATGAAGGAGAGGATGGTTGAAAGAACTGATGTAACATGACATCCTATTTTATTTTATTTTATTTTATTCCTCTTTATTTTAGTTTCATTATTATTATTATTGGAATTATTAAATGTATGAATGTTTTGTACATTGTTTGTACATTTTTTCTGTTTTGAAAACACAAAACCCCAATAAAAATAAGTTTAAAAAAAAAAGGCAAAAATGATGTTTCCACCAAAAATAAATCCTTATAACCAGAATTAACTTGATTTCTATCGTAGCTGTTACTGTTGTCACCATAATAAAGCTGAAGAGGTTCACAAGTCGACATTAAAGTCGAAATTTTGGGATTTGGGGATTTTGATCACGTAGTTGAAAAACATTTTTGTGAGTAAAGTGGAAATGTCAAGAAAAAAGTAGAAATTTTGACAAAAGATGCTGACGTGTCGAGAATAAAGTGGAAATGCATTGAATGTCAACTTTATTAGGTATTTTCTACATGATTAATATGTCCACTTTTGGGATGTGTTTCATGCTCCTGAAAGAGTCATAACCCCCTTGTTTCACTAAAAAATCTTATTTATACGTTTGGAGGACAGCATGTTTGTGTTATAGTTATAAGTTGATAAGTTAACTGTTTTTGGGTATATATTTATGGCTTGAGGGTTTCCAATAATCCTGTAGGAGTTACGGATGGATAAAAATAATAATAATAACAAAAAAGGAAAAACAAATCTTGCAGAAATTCATTCCAAAAACTGTTTCACAGCCATCATGGTCACTAAATTTAAAAAAGCAAAATGACAAAAATATCTCAAATACCAGAGGGATGCATCAGGTTGTCACTGAGCTTTTACTCTTTGGTTGTTTTTATGAATTTATTTATTTATTTTACTTAAAGTTAGTGAAGGAAATGTCCTCTTTTTTTGTCAAATGTATTTTGTTTCTGAATAAACCACCAAGTCTGTCAGAATTAAATAATACAAACACAGCAAAAGAAACAGGTATTTGTTTCATATTTAAGTAAACTGTTTATCACACTTTATATTAACCAGGTCAGTGTATGTTTTGGTTATTTGATAGTCCCTTCAGTAAAGGATATAAAAAAAACTTAAGAGTTCTTATTTGATTTCACTTTATTTTATGATTTTAATTCAAATATTAAGATTAGAATTCAAGGCATTTTTCTTTATCAGGGTCAAGACAGAAACGATTTCCATTTTCCGTTTTGAAAATAAACAAATAAATAAAATGACCCATGATAAAGGAAAAATATTCTTTTGTTGACATCTTCCCCTTATCCGAAACAATTATACAGGCCATTTTTTTAATTTTCTTTTTAGCAATTAAACTTGAAAATCAAACCTCTATATGACTTTTCTTAACTCATGTCAGAGAGCAAAAAATAAAATCAACTTGTATTTAAATTTTGCTGTTTCTGTTTTAAAACTAAAATCAAATATCCAGTTGTTTTTCTATTTTTGTATCTGTTTCCAAACATTATATCAAATTACCAAAAGAGACACAGACCCTGCCAGCAAACTGGTTAAGTAAAAAAGGTAAATATTATTATTTATATCAACTCTTCAGTCATGAATTTCATGCTTCTACAAACACGATCGTTGTTGGGGGTCTGCTTGATTAAAACAACTTTAAATATTCACGTGATGAAATAAAAAAGACTTCAGTCTTACCTGGATGATTCTGTGATTCTTCACTGTTCACCTACAAACACAACAGAGCAAAGAAAAAAAGGTCATCGTGTTTTATCAGCTCACAAAAATACAGAAACTGTCCTGACAAACTCACCTGAGCGTCACCGTGTTTCCAAAATATCAGCAGGAAAATGAGCCAAACGCTCTCAAAGTCTGAGTTTTTCTTTCGTGACATTTTTCCTCCAAAAGTTTTTCTTTTAAACTTTTTTAATTTGACAGAAAATGAAGTGAAGTTAATCCTCACAGCTTCAGTCAAACGGCTGTTTTTCTTTTTCTGTGAGCAGCTGAACTTCATCAGGTCACTGATTGACTTTCTGCTGCAGTCGTCATGTCTCTCCTCCAGAGGGCGACGTTTCATTACAAATTTTTTTTTGTCGAAATTTATAATAACAAATAGGAATTTTCAATTTGCAGAAACTTCACCATCTTTTTCTTTTTCAGCTCTAAATGGTCTCTGATACTCTAAAAAGACTTTTCAAATAGATTTATCTATCTCATTTTTAGTGGGCATGCATCACATGTTATATGAGGTTTTTTCACATGATTTATAACATCACTATGGGATGTTTTTTAATGCTCCTATGAGGAAATGCCCCTTTTTTTCACTAAAAAATATTTTATTTTATAAAACTAAGGATTGTTTAAATAAGTATAGGCACCGAGGACAACTACATGTCTGCATTTCCATGTATGTCCTGAGTTTGGTCCCATTGATGTATTATAAACCAATAGTATGTTTGATAAAACTGAAAATCCTTAAAATCTTCCAAATTATTACAAACAATTCTGAACTCTAAGCAATTAAAATTCATACAGCAATATACAGATCACCGGGATGCATCAGGCTGTCACTGAGCTTTTTACTGGTTGTTTTATGAAGTTTATTGATTTTTATTTTCCTTTGAATGAAGGAAATGTCACTTTTTTGTCAAAATTCTGGATTTAATGAAACATAACTAAAGCCAATTTAAGCTTTTTCTACACAGTAAAAGAGGGAATGTTAACCAGATTTGAAGCAAAACTATTTTACCTTTACCATTGTTTCCATATAAATGTTTTACTTGGACTATAAATTCTATTTCAATACTTTCAAATACAGTCATTAGGTTGTCCTGATCAGATACTGGATATTGGTCTGATATTAACAAAGACAAATATTGTTCTATATCAGCCTGCATCTAAAATCTTCAATACAAGCAGTCCATTCTAATTTATTATTTATTAATTTAATTCAGCTGTAGAATATGCTTATGTTCACTGTTAAACACAGTGAGAATTTTGCAATTTAAAAATATATGTTTTTGTTTTATTGGATTTCTTGAGGTAACTTTTCATGATCTTCTAATGTATATTTCATTTATTTTATGTATTTGTACTATATTCTTATGTTTAAGGTTAAAATTTATTGAACCTATTGGTTAATAACAAATGGGTCAGTTTTTCTCATACCTACTTTTGCTGACTCCTGTTCTCTGTTTGAGTGATCTCACCTGATCAAGCCTTTTCTTACAGTCCATACTACAAAATAAGGAATAAAAGTCTGTATGATTCTTGCTGATATCGCATCGGATTGATATTGGTATTGGCCAATATTCAAGGCTGTGATATCGGTATTGTATCAGAAATGAAAAAGTTGCATTGGGACATCTCTAGTCTGAATCCCTTACCTGGAAAAATGCATGACATTAAATAAAATTTATAAAAAAAACACAAAAATTGACTTTGAGTGTTGGGATGATGTGTGTCAGAGATTTTTTGATGAATTGAATGCTCCTCTGAAAAAAGGGCATAAAAAACAAAATATAGAAAAAAAAAATATAACTCTGGTTTGGTCAGAAGTTGTTGAAAAGATTTGATGAAGAGAAAAAACATGAAGAATTAACATTTTTATAACACTTTTAGGAGAGGAACTGTTTTGGTGCACAAGGGACTTTAGAATGTTTTTTTTTTTTCTGGTGCCTCAAGAATAAAAGTAAAAATAAATGAAGGTTTGTGCTTTTTTTACTCCTTATTCTTGCTTCTCCAAGACATTATCTGTATTTTTTTTTTTTTGGTAATAACTCACATCAACCCTGTCAAACATTATCAGGCTAAGGACATCTTTTGATTTCTGCTATTTCAGATCATTAGGTAAACTTATTAGCATATATTTCTGATTGATACATTTTTAATGTGCTGCTATCTTGGCCTGGACACTCTTGTAAAAGAGATTTTTAATCTCAAAGAGGTTTGTCCTGGTTAAATAAGGTTAAAAAAAAAAATATATATATATATATATGTGTATTTACTGCCCTACTTTCTCATTTTAACCCTCACAACTAGATATCCATCTGGACTTTTCCAATGAATATGAGCCTAAATTTAGAATTATGGCTTTTTTTTAACTTAAAATTAGATAAACAGTCTGAGAGTTTGCATCTGAATCTGCTCATATTTTGTACTTTAACCCTCCACAGCAACTTTCGACTACAACATTCGACAACCAGACAACAACGTCTGATTGGAATGTAATAAATGACATGTAGGCGGATCCTTTCTAGATTTTATTAATGAAAAATCAACTCTTTAGAGCAGCTAAGAGGAGCTTTGAAGTGATACACCAACTTGTTTTTGTTTTCGTTTCCTGCCTCACTCTTGAGTTCATGAGAAGTATACAGACTCCATTGTTTTGTCTGTGCTGCAGCAACAATGAAGAGACAGGCAGAGCTCACCCACCGCCAATTAGCTTAGCTCAAACACTGGGAGTCAATGGGTAGTGTTAGCCTGCCTCTGCCTACAGTCATCAGATAAACTCTTAGTTAACTCTAAACTGTCTTGTCTGCTTGTTGTGACTTGTTTTGTTACAGCATTATGTTACGCTATCTATTTTAGACTAATATTAGCAATTTAGCATTAGCGTTTTTTAACCCTTTAACTTCCTGCTCAACTGTTTGGCAGAGGTCAGTAAAGTAGGATACAGGAACTAATTTTTGCTTTGTTTGGGATTAAAGGTTTAAAAATAAAAAGCTATTATTATCTTTTTTTTTTTTTTTACCATCATTTTCGTTTTAAATACTTAAACATTTACTGATATGATGATTTGTGTATATGTACAGTCATGGAAAAAATTATTAGACCACCCTTGTTTTCTTCAATTTCTTGTTAATTTTAATGCCTGGCTCAACTAAAGGTACATTTGTTTGGACAATTATAATGATAACAACAAAAATAGCTCATGAGAGTTTAATTTAAGAACTAAGAACTATTCATTTTCCATGGTTTCCTTGATAATAACCAAAATTACTTCAATTCTTACATCAATAGCTATGGCATTGTACCGCCAAAAACACTACTTTTAAGCATTCCATGTTTTCTTTTCTGTTTGCTTTAAACACATGATACACACAAGAGTTAATACTTGATTGCATAACCATTGTTTTTGATGACTGCAGCCATGCGTCTTGGCATGCTCTCCACCAGCTTCTGACATTGTTCTGCTGTCACAGCAGCCCATTCCTGTTGGACAAATTCAAACAAATTTTCTTTGTTTTTGGGCTTGTGGTTCTCCATTTTGAGTTTGATGATTTTCCACAGGTTTTCAATTGGATTAAGATCTGGTGATTGAGCAGGCCAAGGCATGGTGCGAATGTTGTGGTTCTCCATCCAGGCTTTAACTGACCTTACCGTGTGGCAAGGGGCATTGTCTTGTTGGAAAATCCAGTCATTCGAGGCAGGAAAGAGTTTTCCAGCTGATGGAAGAAGACTGTTTTCAAGGGTAGTCCTGTACATGACCTGGTTCATTCGGCCTTCACACAATTGCATTTGCCCTGTTCCACTCAGACTGAAACAACCCCAGATCATGACTGATCCACCCCATGTTTTACTGTAGGGGCAAGACAGTCTGGGTTGTAAGCTTCTCCAGGCTTCCTCCTAACCAGTAAGTTGGCTGGAGTGGGCATCAATTCAAAATTGGATTCATCACTGAAGAGAACCTTAGCCCAATCATCAACAGTCCAATCCTTGTGGTCTCGAGCAAAGAGTAACCGGGCCTTCCTCTGCCTTTCATTGATGAAGGGCTTCTTGCGTGCTCTGTGTGACTTCAAACCAGCTTCAACAAGTCGGTTTCGAACTGTCCTTGCTGAACAAGTCACATTTCTCGACAGTGCCCACTCATTTTTAAGGTCCCTGGAGGTCTGACGACGATTCCTGACACAGGAACAGATGAGTGCACAGTCATCTCGTGGGGTAGAAAGACGTTTCCTGCCACGGCCAGGTAGCAATTTGGTAGTGCCATGTTCAGCTTGTTTTTTTTTGTTGTAATGAACGGCTGTCTTGGAGATCTTCAGTTTTTTCGCTACCTGTCTCTCACTCATGCCAATTTCCAGCAGTGCCAAGATGGCTGCCTTTGTGGCTTCACACAATTCTTTTGTTTTAGGCATTATGTGAGAGCTGACAACTTCTAAGTTGTGCTACGGCTTGAATGTAAGCAGGAAACCACTCTAGGCCTTTGCATGTGCAGTGCTGCTTGTGACATGAAATGGCCTCTTAAATACCCTGGGAATCAGTTAAGCTTAAGAATGTCAAATAGGACATAAAGTATTATGTGACCAGCTGCATTTTTTGTTGTGTTCATTGTATTATACGTTTAGTGGTACCAGATATTAGAATGAACAAGAAATTGAAGAAAACAAGGGTGGTCTAATAATTTTTTCCATGACTGTATATTTTATCAGATATTCATCAAAAACATTTATTTTGTGTTTTTGCCAGACTTAACATCATATTTTACTTACAAAACTTCCTGCCTTTTCTGATTGATTAAATTTTGTGCATTTTTATGTCATCACGTAATCAACTGTTCACTTTTTATACCTTCAATCCCACATTAAGAAAATATCTGTATTTTGGTTTGTTCTTAGTTTTCTCTGTTCCATGAAACATCAACATGTCCCTGAATTTATTAATGACCTCTGACGAACAGTTAAGCACGCAGATAACGGACTAAAGAAGTACATACAAAAGTAAAACTAAAACAAGTGACTAAACTCAAACATGTAGTTCCTCTTCCATATATTCTGGTTCATGTAGGTGAGGTGGTGGATCGTCGTCAGTCCAGAAGAAACCACCCTCTTCCTCTCTTACCGATCTTCTTGCACTCGTTAACAGAGAATTTGTTTTGTTGACCTGCTTAAAACACGTCTGCGGTGACGTCTGCGGTGGTTTGTGCATGTGCTCTGTGGTTGAGGCCCTGTTTACACGAGGCCGGGTTCGCCAAGTCTCTGCAAACCTACATCGCCATCTACTGGACTGGCATGCACACTACAGCATAGTGTTGTGTTACTTAAAACCAGTTGCTGTCTCGAGACAAAGACTGGTCTTGAGACCTAGTGTTGTGCTCAAGACCACACTATTCAAGACCAAGACTTGCCCGAGACCAGAATGCATCGAAACCAAGAAAGATCAAGACTTTTGGGAGTCGAGATCCAGTTGAGACCAAGACCGAGACAAGCTGAGACCGAGACAAGACCAAGACCATCAAAATCAATTTTAAAAACCATGACAAGGTTGAACAGTGATGAGGGGGGTCCCTTAATCACAACACTGGGAAGTTTGCAGTCATCACAGGGGGAAGTAACACATGAACTGAAGCTTTTTGTTGTTTTGCCAAGTGTTCCTCCTTATTCACATTAATGATCGGACTTGACGGAAAATCCCGAGTCCGGCCAGTCAGAGACCGAGACATGACCTTCGAAATGTGGTCTCGAGACCGGTCTCAAGTAACACAACACAATTGAGACCACATTTTGAAGGTCTTGGTCTAGTCTCGGACTTGAGAGCATTTTTACTCTGTCTTGTCTCTCTGGCTGGACTTGGGATTTTGGAAGTGATCCGGATCAGCGTGTGGATCCGCCATGACGAAAAATGTGATTTTCGTGAATAACTACTGAACTAAAATAGATATCATTATGAATCCAGTTGCTAATGGTATGTTTTCATGGTCAAGGAATCTAAATATTTAGATGAAATAAAGTTAGGACTAATATTTATGGTGAAAATCACAATATGGGTGAGGACTGAGTGCTTTTCTAGTTTCATATGTATTTCCTACAAAATTACATAACGTTCTAATCTTAGTCTAAAACTAGATAATGCAACATAAGAAGTATAAAAACGATCACAACAAGCACACAGGACCATTTAGAGATGCTGAGCTGCTTAACTGATGATTGCAGGCCGAGTCAGGCTAACACTTCCCACTGACTCCCAGTGTTTGTGCCAAGCTAATTAGCAGCTAATGAGCTCTGCAGCTAATGGAGTCTACCTACAAGTCATGGACTCAGGGGGAAAGACATGAAAACAAAATGTTGGCTTATATCCTTTAAAAAGTAGAACATGGAGGACTTTTGCTGCGTTCCAGTCGTACTTGTCTGAATTTCCTACTCAGAACTCGGCTGATCTCCACCACCCCTGAGTTGACGATCAAAGATGGCTGCCCCCAGTGTAAACAGTTATTAAGCTCCTGTAATATTCTGTTTATTTGCACTTCTGATGAGTGTTTATGGCACTAAATCACCGGTATACACAGTATTGTTATTTACATTCTTTATGTGGTACTTGTGAACTACAACGCAGTGTGTGCTAACAGCAGCTAACAATAGCCTGGCAGATCGGGAAGTTTTTTCAGCTTTGTAACTGAACGCTGATAACTCAGAGATGACGTTGTTCCCACTTCCCTCTTTTACAGTTTGGAGGTTAATGGAACGCAGCATTTGTTGATGAACAGCGGAGCGGATTGACTGGAGATGTAAAGATAAATGTGAGCGTTCAATGGCAGTCCAGCTCAGGATGGCGGATCCAGGGCCAGATCCTGATCATGTCCTGTGGCCCGAGGCTGTGGACCAGCATCAGGCTCCTGTACGCACACGGGTTGGATCTGTACTTCTTGTCGATGCCAAACGTCCTGAAGCCCGAGTGTTTCCGCGGGGCCACGCCGAGCTTCTGCAGACACATCCCTGTGTAGACGTCATCGATGGGGTACAGCGCCACCTGCTGGGACGCTCTGTAGAGTTGGAGCGCCAACTCTCCAGAGTACAGGTACCCTCCTCCGCCGGCGTAAGGTGGGTACCACCCTGCAAAGACGCTCTTGGGGATGAAGTACTTTAGTTTCGGGTTCCTGTGCGGGCCGGCGTTACGGATGACGTCCCCGATGAAGAGCTTCCTTGCCCTTCTCTCCGACATGTTCTGCAGGGCGTCGATCATCCCCGGCGTGTTCACGAAGACGTCGTCGTCACCTTTGAAGACGAACTTGGCGTGAGGGCAGGTTTGGTTGAACCACTCCAGGAACAGGACCTCCTTCACGGTCAGGTTGAAAAAGGTGTCCCTGTAGTCCCACTGCAGGATGTCCTCATGGACCGAGGCCTCGTGATGCAGCATCTCCTGCAGATCGGGGAAGTGGTCCACGCCTGGGCTGTTGCCCAGCAGGAAGACGGTCGCTACGGTGCAGTTGGCGAGCACCCCGGCTCGCCCCCATGTTTCCCTGATAGCCCGGCGCCGGTCGAAGTGACGGGTCAGGGACTTCACCACCAGGAGCAGGAAGGGGTTGTCCCGGCAGAGGCGTGGCTGGTTTATCAGCAGGGGGTACATCCTGCAGCGCATGTGCAGCAGGAAATCCTTAAAGCGCTGCGGCAGGGTGTTGTAGTCCGACACCTGCGTGAGGACCCTGTAGTCTGGCTCACAGGGGTCCAGCGGCCCCGTGTCGTTCAGCAGTTCTCGCAGCTTGACGAGGGAGTCGCCGGAGTTCAGGATGGGGTTGTGGATGATGTCCAGGCGCCGCTGCTCTTGGTTCCAGAAGGATTTGCTGTGAACCTGCTGCCGCCAAAACCGCGCGGAGGGGATGATAATCTTCTGCGGGGCGTTTTTATCTCCCCTGAAGTTGGAGGGGATCACAAACAGGAGGCTGAAGGCGACATTGAACGCCACAAAGAGCAGCCATTTTTTCCTGCAGGCCATGATCGAGCTGACCTCCTGCAGAGAAGAGCAGAAGAGACAAAGAGAATCTAGATGACCACAGGATGAAGACTTTAAAATGTGCATTAATTTAAAACAATTTAAAAGTAACTACAAAAACACTCCTGTTCAGATATAAAGAACTGGACAGATAATGTTACACTCTGTTTTTAACCCTTTAACCCCCGCATGCATGAAATATTAAATCAGAAAGGAATACTTTTAAAAATGGTTGTTTTACTTTAAAACAAGTCAAAAATCATGGTCTTTTTTTTAAAGGTTATATTTTGAGGGAGTTATCAGTCCACCATGCATCCACAGTACAAATGTAATTTGTTGAGCTTTATAAAGATCAACATATTACATGTCTATGACAAACTTTTATTAAGAGTAAATTAAAGAAAAAGCAAAATCTGAAGTATATGTGTTGTTGCTGTTTAATCAAACTGTTCACTTTTGAATTACACCAACATTTAAAAATAAAAAATACAAAATAATTCTTAAATTTGAATACAGGAATAATACCCAATTTGCCCTTTATCGGCTGCTTTGGATTTATGTTGCAATACCTTAATGTGGTAAAAACAGGGAAAGACATTTTTATAAAACTCAAGACAAGGGTTTGGGAATTTACTACCTGGTTGTTGGACATGGTGCAAACTAAAGAGTGTAAAATTTATTCCAAATATCTGTCCACTGTAGTTGGCAACATGCATGAAAGGGTTAACTACCAGCTCAACTGTTTGGCAGAGGTCAAAAATTAACTCAGGGATTTTTAATGTTTTATAAAAAAGAATAAATCAAATATTTGTTTGATTCCCACAACATTTCAGGGAACAGAGAAAAATACAGACAAACCAAAAATCAGATATTATCATGCTGTGGGATTCAAAGGTTTAAAAAGCTAAATGTTGATTACCTAATGACTTAAACGCACAAATATCTGGGACAAAATTTATTAGAAAAGGCATAAATGTTTGCTAATAAAATAGCAATAAAAATAACTTAAAATAGATGAGACTGAGGTTGACAAACACACCAAAAAATGTTTTTGATGAACAACTATATTATATCATTAAAGTTAAGTATTTAAAATTATACTGAGGGAGATTATAATAAAAGAATTAGCTTTTTAAACCTTTAAATCCCACACAAAGGACACTTCACACTTCCTCCTCTGTTTGGTTTAGTGCAATATTTCATGTAAATATTTTCTCAATAATCATAGGCCACTTTTAACTGATAGTAATCGTTATTTCTTTCAAAGCCCTTGAATTCAATTTATTTTTCATATTATTTATTCTGGCCCTAACAGCATTCATTTTTTATACACTTATTTATTCATTGCTCTTACAGTTTCCAGATTCATACTGTTTTACTGTTTTTCAAAAAAGTTCCATATTCTGTTTTCATGTGAAGAAACAAATTGGTACACAAGGAATTTTAATGTTAATTTCTTGAATAAACTCTAATTGTTCCTGAAACAAATAATGCATCAAAATCAATGTAGTTATGAATTATTGGCCTCATTACGGCTGTAAAAACCTCACCCCAAAAACTCCATTTTGCAGCCTATTTTTAAAAAAATTTGCATAATCTTAGTTTTTCCCTATTGAAAAAAACAGGGGTTTAATAACAAAAAGTGCATAAAAACAAATAAAACTTAAAAAAAATAAAATAATATAAATATGGTTAGGTCAGAAGTTGTTGAAAAGATTTGATGCAGTAAAAGTAAAATAAAATATTTAGATTAATATTTTTATCACACTTTCATGTGAAGAAAAAAAATTGGTACACAAGGGATTTTAATGTTAATTTCTTGAATAAACTCTAATTGCTCCTAAAATAAAAAAAAGGATCAAAATCAAGTTAGTTATGAATTATTAACCTCATTAAGGCTGTAAAAACCTCACCCCAAAAACTCCATTTTGCAACCTATTTTTACAAAAATTTGCATAATCTTAGTTTTTCCCTATTGAAAAAACAGGGGTTTAATAACAAAAAGTGCATAAAAACAAATAAAACTTTTTGAAAAATCTTAAAATATTTTATATTTATGGTTAGGTCAGGAATTGTTAAGAAGATTTAATGCAGTGAAAGTAACAAAAAAATTGAGATTTCACTTATTTATTACACATTTTGGAGCAGAACCGTTTTGGCACATAAGGGACTTTAGTGTAAATTATTTTTTTTGGTGCCTCAAGGGTTAAACAGACTTTAATAGCAGTTCAATTGGATGCTGCTATTAATCAACATCTTTCCTCTGCAGATTATATTAATTATAGAAATTAATTTAAATATTAGACTGATCTCCTTATCCATGGTTGTATTGATCATACATTCACAGAAACTATCTTTAAACCACAGTTGTGTAACATTGAATTCATTATCATTCAGCAGAGACAAATGTGACGAGGACAGAAGTGTCTTTGGATGATGTGTTATGAATTGGTGCCATTACAAATAAAGTTTTATTGGTTGATTTATGACGTCCCATTTTTAACATGTTTGATTAGCTGCATCATCCCAATTTAATGGCAACACCTGGCACACCAACTGTTTACTCTTTTTATCAGGCAGTGAAAATGACAGGTTCATTTTCATTTTATTTTGTTTATTCATCTCAAACATAAAAATGAAAAAAAAGAACATTAAACTCTTAGTCAAGGCAACATAACACATACGTACATCAGACTTCTGAATGTATCCAACAGCGTTAGATAAGAGCTTACGCCTTCCTTACAAATCAGATCCATTACAGAGACAAAAAACATAACATATTTATCATTATTATTATTATTATTAAAATTAATAAACTGCAAGCACCTTGCAAAACATTACCGTGTATATTAAATACACACGTGGACAAAATTGTTGGTACCCTTCATTTAATAAAAGAAAAACCCACATGGTCACTGAAATATCTTGAAAATAACAAAAGTAATAATAAATAAAAATTTACTGAAAATCAGCTAATGAAAATCAGACATTGATTTTAAATTTTGGTAGGAAATAGCAGAAATATTTTTAAAAACAAAATAATGAAACTGGCTTGGACAAAAATGATGGTACCCCTACAAAGGATTGAAAATGGTGTGACCATAGGGACATGTTACACTAAGGTGTACCCTGTAATTAGCATCACAGGTGTCTCCAAGCTTGTAATCAGTCAGTCTGCCTATTTAAAGGCTGAAAAGTGGTCACTGTGCTGTTTGGTATCATGGTGTGTACCACACTGAACATGGACCACAGAAAGCTAAGGAGAGAGCTGTCTCAGGAGATTAGAAAGAAAATGATAGACAAGCATGTTAAAGGTAAAGGCTATAAGACCATCTCCAAGCAGCTTGATGTTCCTGTGACTACAGCTGCACAGATTATTCAGAAGTTTAGGGTCCACAGGACTGTAGCCAACCTCCCTGGACGTGGCTGCAGGAGGAAAATTGATGAAAAACTGAAGAGACGGATAATACAAATGGAAACCAAAGAGCCCAGAACAACTTCAAAGAGATTAGAGGAGAACTCCAAGGTCAAGGTACATCAGAGTCAGACCACACCATCTGTCGCTGTTTGAGTCAAAGTGGACTTAATGGAGGACATCACTGTTGAAAGCAAATCATAAAAAAGTGCAACTGGAATTTACCAAAATGCATTTTGACAAGCCACAAAGCTTCTGGGAGAATGTCCTTTGGACAGATGAGACAAAACTGGAGCTTTTTGGTAAGTCACATCTGCTCTGTGTTCACAGACACAAAAATGAAGCATACCGAGAAAAGAGCACTGTACCTACTGTGAAACATGGAGGAGGCTCAGTGATGTTCTGGGGCTGCTTTGCTGCTTCTGACACAGGGTTTCCTGAATCTGTGCAAGACTATCAAGACATTCTGGAGTGAAATGTGCTGCCCAGTGTCAGAAAGCTTGGTCTCAGTCACAGGTCATGGGTCCTCCAACAGGATAATGAGCCAATCACACAGCTAAAAACACCCAAGAATGACTCAGAACAAAACACTGGACTATTCTGAAGTGGCCTTCTATGATCCCTGATCTAAATCCTGTTGAACATTTGTGGAAGGAGCTGAAACATGCAGTCTGGAGAAGACAGCCTTCAAACCTGAGACAGCTGGAGCAGTTTGCTCATGAGGAGTGGGCCAACATACCTGTGGACAGGTGCAGAAGTCTCACTGAGAGTTACAGAAATCACCTGATTACAGTGATTGACTCAAAAGGTTGTGCAACAACACATTGAGTTAAGGGTACCATCATTTTTGTCCAGGCCAGTTTCATTAGTTTGTTTTTATAAATAATTCTCTGGACTGTAATTCAAAAGCAAAGTCTGATTGTCATTAGTTGATTTTCAGTAAATTTTAATTTATTATTACTTTTGTCAGTTTCAGCTTATTTCAGTGACCATGTGGGTTTTCCTCTCTTTAATGGACGGGTACCAACAATTTTGTCCATGTCTGCATATTCATGTACAGCAGCACCACTCATTGGAAAAACATTGCTGTTGTAAATGCTTTTAAGAGAGGTAAATACATATTGTATTGTCTTAAATATACTCTGTCAAGATATTGTATGAAATGATAGAAGAAATAATCCCTCAAAATGTAAGCAAAAACCCAAACCTTAAGGATTTCCAAAATATGAACTCCAATTTGTTGGCTTTTTCCAAAAAAAAAAGGGGGAAAAAAGTATATTCCACTTTCTGCTCCGTAATACTAATAAAGGGAAAAAAAAATTAAATCATGATCTGTGTCCCCAAAGTAAGGATAAAGTTATATTCCAATTTTAAGTTCCAGGTCCCCAAAAAATCACAAAGTGCAGAAGAAGTCCAAGTCTCATCAGTTTATTCAAGCTCAAAAGAATCTTTCACAAACTTGTGGGTGGAGTTGAAGCGACGTACCAAACAAGCTCCTCCTCCTCTCCTATTAAATGTACCATCCCTTCTTACTGCTGCTCCAAGCCCACTTATTAATATTTACTTTATGTTACTTGGTTATAATTATGTGAATTTCCCTCCCCTAAGACATCATACAAATCCAATGATGACAGAGTCCTTTCCTTTTATGGCTATCGTTTGGCATTCTTCCAAACTTCATCTTCTCTGTGAGCTTTCCAAATATGGGCTTTCCTCCTAAGGGCCTCTTTCTCAGACATGTTAGGCCTGTCATGATAACACATTTAGCTGGGGATAATTGTCCCAAAAATTATTGCCAATAAATGATATTACTGTCAATGTTATTTTGAAACATCATTTTTTTTATTAATGTAATTATATGTTGTAAAAAAAGTGAGTACATCATATCAAAAGCAATGACCTTTAATTTCTTAGGAGTATTTAACTGGAATTGGAAGGTCAAGACCTTTAAAATAGAAACATAAACAATATAATAAATTAAACAAACAAAAAAAGAGGAAAAATACCCAGTGAAAATGAAATGGACTCTCTTTTGGTAAAAACTGCATGTAAAACATCATGACAATAATCAAAAACAACAAGAAATAGACCCTGTTGCTGTAAAGATAACAAAATAAAACTCCAATAAACACACACATAACAAAAAAACAATAAATTAAATGGAGTTTACACAGTTCCTGAAGTGTTTGTGACATGTACGTTCTCCCAGTCAATTTGTACTGTCTGTCAAACTTTTGTAACATTTCTGGCTTTTCAACCATATTTAAGTTTTGCATTTCTTTTACAATGTAGCGAACAACACTGTCCGTAGGCGCACCATTTTGCGCTAGGGCTGGATGATTATTGTAAAAATAAGAATCCTGATTATTTTAAGTGACATTAAAATCACAAATAATATACACAATTATTTAGTAGGGGAGAACGGGGCAATGTGAGACACTGGGTAATGTGAGACACCCCCTGTATCTAGGCAACGGAACACATTTGTGGTCATGTGACCATTATGTTTTCAAGCTCGTCCCATTTCCCCTTGGCCATGAGGGAGAGGACCTCGTGGTTCTGTTGTAAGCATGTTTTTTTCACAAAAATATTTTTTTTGCATTTAAAAGTAAATTTTCTTGCTGTCAACTTAATCAACTGTTGTGCCAAAGCAAATTAATTCAGGTAGAAAAACTTATATCATACATGTTGATGAACTACTAGCATTTAAAACCATGTGATGATGCTAGCTGAAAATAAGCCTGAATTGCTAAGAGAGGTTGCTTTTTCTAAAATTGTTGCAGTGGGGTAAAGTGAGACAAATGATGTGGGGTAAAGTGAGACAGTGTCTCACTTGAAACACAAGAGTGGGGGAGACCCAAGTTTGCTATAAAGGAAAATGATGTTGCACATGTTCCTAAAAGGGATGTGGTAAAGAAGCTGCCTCAGCCTGAAAGGCCTGGAGGAACCACACAGAGAGAGCAACTCTTCATCTTTCCCTGTAACCTTCAGGGCTGGAATGTAGAGTAGGCATAGTTGCAGAGTATGACAGTAGGCTGATGTTCTAGTCCTGTGTTCTGAGTCCCAGGCTGTTCTAGCTGGTTCTGATTGTCCTGTGTTCTGACCCTCACACTGTGTTCTAATCTAACAGGTTCTATCTGTCATTTGAATGTTAATTAAAACATTTTTAACTATATTATCATGTATTTGATTTTGTTCAGAGTAACTTTCAAGTGTTTAGAAAAAAAATTGCTTAATTGACCAAACTCCATGATTCTGCTACAAGTCCAACATTAGTTCTGCAATGTGTGTTTGTTAAGTTAGCTGTCAGGATTCTAACTATTACAGAATATGTTGTTATGGTTGTTTCAGAGTGGAAAAAGGAAGTGGTTCACTTTACCCCCTTGATTTCTCTGGCCTGTCTCAGTTTACCCCTTTGCTACCAATTTAATGGCAACACCTGGCACACCAACTGTTTACTCTTTTTACAAGGCGGTGACAGGTTCATTTTCATTTTATTTTGTTTATTCATCTCAAACATAAAAATGAAAGAAAGAACATTAAACTCTTAGTCACGGCAACACGTACGCACATCAGACATCTGAATATATCCAACAACGTTAGATAAGAGCTTATTCCTTACTTACAAATCAGATCCATTACAGAGACAAAAAACATAACAAAACATTAACTATTATTATTATTACAACTAATAAATCGCAAGAACCTTTGAAAAATATTACCGTGTATATTAAATATATATATATGTATATATATACATATATATATATATATGTGTGTGTGTGTGTGTGTGTGTGTGTGTGTGTGAGACAAATGATCTGTATTGATGGTCAACTGGAATCCAACCAAAAGAAGATTTTGAAAAATCATCGGCCCTGATTTTCACAACCAGTGTATCTCTATAAAATACCTTATTTTTTTTCTGGACGTCATCCTCTCTTTCCTTGATGAGATTCTTTGTTTTTATTAGTGCTGTCAGTAGATTAAAGAAATGAGTGATTATTAATTATGACCTGTAATTAATTAATCTAATTAATCTATTTTTTAATCTCACTTCAAAAACTGCTGAAAAAGCTCAACTTGAGGTAATTTTATTAAAATTCATTAGATTATTGTGGCAGATCAATAGATTGTTCTTCATCCCCCAAAAACTGAAGCACAAAAAGCCCAATGCATAAAAATTCTGCAGCTTTAATGGGCCAATCAGGGGACAGAGGCGGAGCTACGACAACAGGAAGTGACTGCATGTTTGAAAACAACAGCGGTGTGTAAAAGTGATCTCTGTGGATACAGAGAGATCCTCAGTTTTATCAGAAATGGACTGGATTTCTCCTTTAAAGAGGAGCAAAGAACACCACTTAAGCTTTCTTATGGGAAATTATGATTTTGTTCTTCTCCTGATCGGAGATCACTGCTGGGAAACTGAGAGAGATGCAGAAATGCTGCGCCAACAACACCAAGCCGTAGTCATGGTTACCCTATGATATGAAATCTGCTCTCCTCAGAAGTTTACCGGGAGAACTTGGTGGGTTTTGTCTTTGATGAGATTCATGTCACATGTGGCAGATGATAAATCTGTGTGGTTTAATTTAATTTAAGATAAGATGATGGTTTAACAGCGCATACCCACCGAAAGCGTTGAAAGCGAGTGTATTCGCGCGTAAAGTGAATTCGCGCCGCGCTAGACGCTTGAGTTTGGACGCTGGTACGAATATGCAAAAAAATGCTCAGCGCTCGCCGCGGGATCGTCCGTCATTATAATTTTATCATATAATTTTATCGTCGAACATGGCTCCGATTACCAGCATCGCTGCTCTGTACCTGCTGTGGAGAAGTCAGCTGCGGGCTAGGCGCTGACGTCAGTACTGGATGCATGCTACCCTATGGAGGCGGTGTGAGCTCGGCGAGTTCCACCGCCTCTTGCAGGAGCTGCGTCTGGACGACGGCCGGTTCCAGCGGTACTTCAGGCTGACTGTTACCCAGTTTGAAGACCTGCTAGCCAGGGTTGGTGCCAGGATCTCCCGCCTGGATACCAACTACAGGCGCTCTATTACAGCTGCGGTGCGCCTTTCTATCTGTCTCCAGTTTAGCAGTTTGTCTAGCAGTTTGTCAGATTAGCAAGACTCCGAATCCCAGAATGCCCTGCGTCAGTGACGATCTCCACGCTGATAGGCTGTCCCGGCGCGTCAAGACGCTCGCTCGCTCGAAAAGTTCAATTATTTCAACTCAAGCGTCAAGCGTTGATCAGTGAGCAGTGAGCAGCGAGCGTTTTTTTCGCTCGAAACGCTCGCCGCTCACCGCTCAACACTTGAACACTTGATGCTGCTATATGCTCGCCCAGATGCAGCGTCAATTCGCGTCTTTACATTGGCTTTGTATGTAATATCAACACGCGAAATATTTGCGACGCATTCGGTGGGAACACGCCGTAAGGACTGACGTACTTGTAGTCTAATGCTGCATTTCAGACGACCTGTAACTCACAAATTTCAGAGTTGAAATCTCCGAGTTCCAACCTGAAAGCGTTCCAGGCAAATTACGACTTCGGTTTGAGTGCAAGGAATTCTGGTATGTAAATAAACCAACATGGCAGACATTATAAGATTTATGCTTTATCAACTAGCTCATTTGAGTGACACAGAAGCAGGGAAATGGCACACAAGGTAACAGAAGCTTATACTTTACAGTGTTTGTCATATTTAGAGGCTGCCATATTGTTTAGGCAGTAGGGATGTAACGGTTACCGGTAAATGGTAAGTGGTAAAATTTCCCACAGTAGTCATTACCGCGTCCTATATGTTTGATCACCACACTGCATCAGAAACTCACGGTGATGCTGCTCTTTGCCTGGAAAAACCTGAACTATGAGTCTCTTCCTGGATGAAGCAGCCTCATGGGAAGCATGCATACGCAGTTTGTACTGTTTGGCCTCAGCTAAAGTTAGAGACAGTGGAGATTTCCCTCTCAAAATGGACTCTTAAGTCTGTTTAAATTTTGGATTTTACAAGGTTTGCCGAGGGGAAACTGATAGAAGACAGTCTTCCTGTCTAAAACACGGAGCTGCGGCGAAAGAAAAAGACGGTTTCTTTCTGCACGGTTAAAACTGTAACTCCTCAAGTAAATGAGCTGACTGAGCTGTGGAGGTAGAGAGAGCGAGAGAGCGGGAAAAGATTCAATGAGCCACACCCAAGAGAATTACAGGTGGTTTGTCAGTATTCTCTGTCTAAATAATGTATAAATCTTGTAAATAACAGCATTAATATCATTCTGGAGTGAGTTCTTGCTGTTCTTTTGCCGTGTGTTCGCCATATTTTGAAATTGATCGTCTTATTCCATCAAAGTTCGTGCTTTATGGATTTAATCGATCGTACCCTGGAATGATTAAAGGAGAAAATATCGAGGATATCTGCCAGGGAGAGGGGGGACTAGAGGAGAGTTGTGAAGGGGGCTAACTGCTTCAGGGACTATCGTCAGTAAAACAAACAAAAAAAACCTCCTGGACATAGTCTAAAATGAGGAGCTGTGACATGGACACTCATGCTGCAGGAAAACTACAACTGTAAATGTGTGTGTTTGTAAAATAGGTTATTTGGTGTTCATTTACAATTGTTTATGAAGAGAATCCTGTTTAAAGTTAAAATCTGTTGTTTTCTTTTCTTGTAATTACACACTGTTTAAGCATTTATAACATAATAATGACAAATACTTGCAAAAATTGTTTACTTCCATTCCTTATGAGAGAAGGGTAAAAAAATGTACTCAAAGGACATTTCCTGACAAAAGAACTGTTATAATTATAATATTAAAGGGGTTAAATGATTTCAATTTTGTGTTAAAGTGCATTTTGAACATTTTGATCACACTGCAACAATACCACGATAAGAATTATAACCGTGATAATTTTGGTCACAATAACCGTGATACAAAATTTTCATATCGTAACATCCCTATTAGGCAGTGATGTGACATCACAAGTCGTAACTCTGAGAACATCGATCTGGTACGAGTTCACGGGTCGGAAGTTGCGTGTTCGAGTTCAACTGCCGTTCCAGTGCACTTTCACTAGTTACAAGTTGCCTGGAATGCAGCATAAGCTAACGGCTAACAACAGGGTCAAACTGCAACATCATACCATGGCTCAATGTGATTGGTCTTTGAAGAGTGTGGTGAGCGGACCGATCATCCATTCACCAGCTGCTATGGTATTTTAAGGTTGTGCATTCTGAAAATACCAAAACAGTGAAAATAGATTAAAAAAAATAAGATTCAAGAGATTTTTTAAAAATAGCACGCTTATGACTGTAATTAATTAATCTCAATTAACACGGTAATTGGGCACCCCTAGCTTTCACAACCTCAGCTAGATTTCCACCTAACCCTTTTACTCAGAGAGCATCATTGTGATTAAAACATTATAAAACAGAAAAACATTAACACGGTGAAAGCACAGAAAGTTTCATATTTCAGCATTTTTTTTTACCTCTTTCTGATTTCAGATTAAAAGTGTGGCATCACGAGCATTTCATCAGGAGTCCATAACGTTTATCTTCTGCACTCTGTTATTTTGTTGTTTATTAACCCTTTGACTCTCACTGTAACCGTGCGGTTGACTTATTACCATACTGTATATAAAATTTTGAAAGCCCATATTTGTCATTTTTTAAGTATTTACCTCTCTTAATAGCATTTACAACAGCAATGTTTTTCCAATGAGTGGTGCTGCTGTACATGAATATACAGACGTGGACAAAATTGTTGGTACCCTTCCATTAAAGAGAGAAAAACCCACATGGTCACTGAAATAAGCTGAAACTGACAAAAGTAATAATAAATTAAAATTTACTGAAAATCAACTAATGAAAATCAGACTTTGCTTTTGAATTATAGTCCAGAGAATTATTTAAAAAAACAAACTAATGAAACTGGCCTGGACAAAAATGATGGTACCCTTAACTCAATGTGTTGTTGCACAACCTTTTCAGTCAATCTCTGTGATCAGGTGATTTCTGTAACTCTCAGTGAGACTTCTGCACCTGTCCACAGGTATGTTGGCCCACTCCTCATAAGCAAACTCCTCCAGCTTTCTCAGGTTTGAAGGCTGTCTTCTCCAGACTACATGTTTCAGCTCCTTCCACAAATGTTCAACAGGACTTAGATCAGAGATCATAGAAGGCCACTTCAGAATAGTCCAGTGTTTTGTTCCGAGTCATTCTTGGGTGTTTTTAGCTGTGTGATTGGCTTATTATCCTGTTGGAGGACCCATGACCTGTGACTGAGACCAAGCTTTCTGACACTGGGCAGCACATTTCACTCCAGAATGTCTTGATAGTCTTGAGATTTCATTGTACCTGCACAGATTCAAGACACCATGTGTCAGATGCAGCAAAGCAGACCCAGAACATAACTGAGCCTCCTCCATGTTTCATAGTAGGTACAGTGCTCTTTTCTTTGTATGCTTCATTTTTGTGTCTGTGAACATAGAGCTGATGTGACTTACCAAAAAGCTCCAGTTTTGTCTCATCTGTCCAAAGGACATTCTCCCAGAAGCTTTGTGGCTTGTCAAAATGCATTTTGGCAAATTCCAGTTGCACTTTTTTATGATTTGCTTTCAACAGTGATGTCCTCCATTCAGTCCACTTTGGCTCAAACAGTGATGGATGGTGTGGTCTGACTCTGATGTACCTTGACCTTGGAGTTCTCCTCTAATCTCTTGGAAGTTGTTCTGGGCTCTTTGGTTTCCATTTGTATTCTCCGTCTCATCAGTTTGTCATCAATTTTCCTCCTGCAGCCACGTCCAGGGAGGTTGGCTACAGTCCTGTGGACCTTAAAACATCAAGCTGCTTGGAGATGGTCTTATAGCCTTTACCTTTAACATGCTGCCATGTTCAGTGTGGTACACACCATGATACCAAACAGCACAGTGACCACTTTTCAGCCTTTAAATAGGCAGACTGACTGACTACAAGCTTGGAGACACCTGTGATGATAATTACAGGGCACACCTAAGTTTAACCCTCTATTGCATAGTGTTACCATATGGCAACAATTACTTTATCTTCATTTTTCTAAAAAGCTGTGAAATAAAATGTATGTTTTTACATTTTGGTGTGAAAAGGGGGCTTGTAGTTTGAAGGAAATAGAATTTATGAGGTCCCATGACCAGGATGTCTTGTTCGCCAGTCCTTTTTGTTAATGGACATTTGACATCCAAACATAGCTGTCTGGGGCTCCCCACGATTGTCTTTTATTTAGAATTTGTGGAGTATCTTCACCAAATAAAACTTTAAATCACTATTTGGGGTAAGTAAACTTTATTTTATTTACATTTAATTAAATTTTGTTGTTATAAATTTTTGGTAATATGCCAAAACAGATTTGTTGCCATTTGGCAAATATGGAAAATTCCTAGTGTATACAACCCAATGGAGTTCCATTCATTTGCATAGCATGAAACTATCCTGAGACTGTTCACACCTTTTGCTGATGTTTTAAAAGTAATAACAATATATATTTTTATATTTTGTAATTTAAGGTATGCTGCTGGCTATCTTTAACATAGTATCCAATTTCCTCCATACAAGATGCATTACAGCTGCTTCTACAGGGGAGGGAAAGAGAGCAGGGTAGAAATAAACTGTCAAACTAGAGGAGAAATCAGATCAAAATCAACTGAAATGAGTTGAAATCAAATGAAATAAAACAGAAAAAAAACAACTGAATGAAATTAAAAAAAAAAGAATGATAGATTGAACTTAATTGAAACAGGTTAAAGGTTTTGGGTTTCTATTAGCAGACGTTGAGAGGAACTGCTTTGCTTACTTTCACAAGGCATGAAATGAAATCAGATCAAATTAATGAAATTAGATCAAATCAATTGAAATGAGTATAAATCAAATGAAATGAAACAGAAAAAAAAACTGAATGAAATAAAAATAAAGAATGATAGATCGTATTTTATTGAGCCAGGTTCAAGGTTTTGGGTTTTTATTAGCAGATGTTTTAGATAACTATTGAAATTATTCAATGTTTTCACTGTATAAATGTTTATTTGTTCATTTTGGATGAGTATGACATGGATATGTTGATTCTTGTTTTAAATAAAATGCCTTTTTGGTCAAAAATGTTGATTTATGGTACTTTCCACGATTGCATATTGTTGCCATATGGCAACGACCCCCCCTTTTACCATTTTTAAGTAATAATTCATGCAATAGAGGGTTAACATGTCCCTATGGTCACACCATTTTCAATCCTTTGTAGGGGTACCATCATTTTTGTCCAAGCCAGTGTCATTATTTTGTTTCTTAAAATATTTCTGCTGAACCAAAATTTAAAATCAACGTCTGATTTTCATTAGCTGCTTTTCAGTAATTTTTTATTTATTATTACTTTTGTTATTTTCAAGTTATTTCAGAGACCATGTGGATTTTTCTTTCATTAAATGAAGGGTACCAACAATTTTGTCCACGTGTGTAACTGTTTGAAAACTAGAAAAATTCGTAAGTGGATCGTTGCTGCATAGCTCCTCAGAAATCTAACAGTAAGAGCAAACACATATTTCCAGATCCTCTAACAATCATCATTTAGTTGAAAGAAATACATTTGATGATATAAAATCTATCTATGATTCCTCAGAAAATGGATCAAAAGCTAAACATTTAAATCTGCTCTCTGATGCGTTTTCATCTGAAAATAAAGATTTTGTTGCAGAAATGAAAGGAATCCATTCATTCCGAGGATATCAGGCATGCCAGTCAGCAGATTAACCAACATATCCACTCCTCAGATGGGTAATCTGTAAAATAAAACCTGACACGTTGCTAATTGAAGAGGAAGGAGCATAATTTTATCGACAAATAATTTGTTGCAATTGACCCTTTACTAAGCCCCGCCCCCCTTGATTACTGTTGCTATGCCTGTCAAGCTTTGCCTCCTAGAATGAGAAATATGGGCTGTGTCCGAAATGGCATACTAGCATGCCTCTCATATTAAGTGCGACGTCAAAATGAGTATGTAGTGCGTTCACATTAGATAGTATGAAAAGATTGAGTGTGCGAGAAATACCCGGATGTATACTATATCGGAAACAATTTTAAGTATGCGAGGTGGGCATACTAGTCACACTCAAATGCCCCATAATGCGTTGTGAGCCCCATAATGCATTGCGCCATGCAAGACCGACCAGCATTCAGCTAAAAATCGGCCACTAGCAAACCTCCCATTTTTAAAATAAACAAGTCTTTTATCATCTCCTTTTAGTTCTTCAACGCTTTTGTTAATGGGCTCTTGTTTTGTAGCCGACCGGAAGTTTCTTCAATAGCACAATGGGGCGCATAGCAGAATGTCTGAAATGAAATTTGTATCTGTGCGTTTTATGGCTCAAATGACCACATTTTGGTATTCTACGTGGTGACTTTCTCGCCTAAAATACCCTCTGAACTTTCAAATGTGGCGAATCAACAGAGATATTTGATAGCCTGGTGTGCTTCTGATTTTTGTCGTCGGAGGTTAGAAATGCATCATGGGAAACTTAGCAGCATACAGTATATACACATGAGTTTGTCGTACGTAGTACAATAGTATGCCATTTTGGACACAGCCATGGAGTTTTGAGTGATATTCCTACGGAAATATCGGCTAATTTCTGGACATTTTCTTCAGAAACATCAAAAAGGAGTGGACAGAAAGATCATCAGTACGATTTTGAGAGTTTCATTTACCAAATCAAATGTCAGAGTTCAAATGTAGAGGACATTAAAATAGAGGGGAAAGCACACAGACCGCAATGCAAACGTCAAGCAGCCCGTGTGTTGATACTTCACTTTAAAATAATCACAAACAAGAACAAGAACAACAATGTTCTTGTCCAGCAGGGTAAGTCGATATATATACTGTCTGAATTGAAATTAACAATGTCATCGTTATCGTGTGTTTGCCCCTTTCTAGGGCGTCTGTTCATAAAATGTGAACAGAAACAGCATGTCAGAACTTCTCTGCTGTAACTAGTATTTCTTTTGCCTAAATATTACCCAGTGGCTCAAGGTTTAACAGAAGTGACCTACTACTGAGACCTCTTTGTTTGCCTTGGGCTAAACACCAACCTCCAAACTTCTCAGATATCAACTGTCAGACTTGCTAGTCCCGTATGCACACCGCTAGGGGCATACTGTTCACTGCTGAGAGCTTGACAGGCCTCTTGTGCATAGTTACGGTTGCTAACGTGGGATTGGCCTGTAGCTGTTTGTGGGAGGGGCTTAGCAAAGGGTCAATTGTATTTCTTAGTTTGTCAAAAGGTTAAAAGTGAAATAGAAGAACTGATGGTAACAGAAAAAGGTTAAATTATTTTTATTGGAAGGTTTAACCTTCAGGCAAACTCGTGACCATTTTAGAGCTTTTCAGATGTTTTTTTTCTGCCTTCATTTTCACGGTTATCCGACGAGGAGACTCATTTTTCACTGAGTTATGGAATCTTATTAACCACACTGTGTAAACTAACTTTTTCCTTCTACTGCCATTGCAATACAGAAATATAAAATCCTGTTAATATCTGAATTCAGTCTCTCTCTCTCTCTCTCTCTGCAGCAAAAAAATGCACAGACAAAAAACAGAACTAAATTACATTTTTTTTTCATGTTTACAGAGAGGCTTAAGGGAAATGACAACCTGATCTAGCTGATAAGATGTAACTGTAACTGTAGACCAGTGGAAACAGATGAAATTTCCGGTTGCTGCTAATCAGACATTTTTTTCATTTTGTACAGCTGTAGCTCGTGCACTTTGAGCAACAGAAGTTGTATAAAAAGTGTTATATAAAAAAGTGTGATTGATTTTTATTCAGCAGAGATAAATGTGCTGAGACATTTTTATTGTTTTCCACTGATTTTACGGTTTTAACATTGTCTTGTTTTTTTTTGCTCTTTGAATTGGATACGTAGGCTACTAATAATGTCCGACATCTGTATTTGGCCCATGCTTGCTTATATACACAATATTGCCAAAAGTATTGGCTCCCCATCCAAATAATCAGAATCAGGTGTTCCAGTCTCTTCCATGTCCACAGGTGTATAAAATCATCACCTAGGCATGCAGACTGCTTTAACAAACATTAGTGAAAGAATGGGTCGCTCTCAGGAGCTCAGTGAATTCCAGCGTGGAACTGTGATAGGATGCCGCCTGAGCAACAAATCCAGTCGTGACATTTCCTCACTCCTAAATATTCCACAGTCAACTGTCAGCTGGAATATAAGAATGTGGAAGTGTTTGGGAACCACAGCAACTCAGCCACCAAGTGGTAGGCCACGTAAACTGACGGACCGGGGTCAGCGGATGCTGAGGTGCATAGTGAGAGGAGGTCGCCAACTTTCTGCAGAGTCAATCACTACAGACCTCCAAACTTCATGTGGCCTTCAGATTAGCTCAAGAACAGTGCAGAGAGCTTCATGGATGGGTTTCCATGGCCGAGCAGCTGCATCCAAGCCTCACATCACCAAGTGACATGCAAAGCGTGGATGCAGTGGTGTAAAGCACACCGCCACTGGACTCTAGAGCAGTGGAGATGCGTTCTCTGGACTGACCAATCACGCTTCTCCATCTGACAATCTGATGGACCAGTCTGGGTTTGGAGGTTACCAGGAGAGCGATACTTGTTGGACTGCATTTTGCCAAGTGTAAAGTTTGGTGGAGGGGGGATTATGGTGTGGGGGTGTTTTTCAGGAGCTGGGCTTGGCCCCTTAGTTCCAGGGTCTCTTAATCACAACACAGGGAAGGTTTCAGTCATCACAGGGGGAAGTAACACCTGAAGTGAAGCTTTCTGTTGTTTTACCAAGTGTTCCTCCTTATTCACATTAATGATCGGTCTTGATGGAAAATCCAGAGTCCAGCCAGTCAAAGACAAAACCAAGACCGGTCTCAAGTAACACAACACAATTGAGACTACATTTTGAAGGTCTTGGTCTTGTCTCGGACTCGGACTGGCTGGACTAGAGAAGGAACAAATGATTCGATTTTGGGAGTTATCTGGATCACTGTCTGGATTCACCATGACGAAAAAAGTGATTTTCGTGAATGATTACTGAACTAAAATGGATATTTTTATGAATCCGATTGCTAATGGTATGTTTTCATGGTCAATGAATCTAAATATTTAGATGAAATAAAGGTAGGACTAATATTTATGGTGAAAATCACAATATGGGTGAGGACTATGGCGCTGGCGGAGGTCTGTGCTCTCCGAGTGCTTTTCTACTTTGTGTAATGTTTTTCTTCTTTGTGTTGTAACAGCGCTGTTTCTCTGCAAACCTGCATCGGCATCTACTGGACTGGCATGCACACTACAGCTTATTCTTGTCTAAGACTCAAGAGCATTTTTACCCGGTCTTGTCTCAGACTCGGACTGGCCGGACTCGGGATTTTCCATCAAGACCGATCATTAATGTGAATAAGGAGGAAGACTTGGTAAAACAACAAAAAGATTCAGTTCATGTGTTACTTCCTCCTGTGATGACTGCAACATTCCTGGTGTTGTGACTGAGGGTCCGTTTACATGGCGCCGAAAACGCTTGAATCCGATAAGTTTTCACTGCGTTTTGGCCTTGTGTTTAGATGGAGCGCGTTGCGTTTTTACTGAAAACGGAAACTTTTGAAAACAGGCTCCAGAGTGGAAAGGTTTGAATCCGCTCTCCATGCAGCTCCGTGTAAACCCGTATCAGAGCGTTTTAGGGTGTAACGCTGATGTCACCACATGCGCAGTGCTCATTCACATGAAGGCTGCACGTGCATACCAGGAACAACAGCGGTTTCGGCCGTCCGCCGAGTAACGTGTGAGCCTCTTATCGTGCTCGGTTTGTTATCCAGACAAAACTATCCAGACAGATTTGTTGTCCAGAAAAGAAACTCCTGCGTCTCTGTGTGTCTATTCATCATTGTTGTTTGTGACAGTTTTTCTTCTTGGTTCGTGTGTTGTAGCAGCGCTGCCTCACTGCAGACCTACACCGCCATCTACTGAACTGACATGCACACTACAGCGGATAAACTTGTCTCCAGCGTTGTCATCTGAACGCAGAAGAACTTGAAAACGCAAAGGAAGAATCTTTGCATCTTTAAATCAGGAGTTTCCATGTAAACGGCCCCTCAGGGACCCCCCCCTTAACTGTTCAACCTTGTCATGGTTTTTAAAATTGATTTTGATGGTCTCGGTCTCGACTCCCAAAAGTCTTGGTGCATTCTGGTCTTGGTCTTAGATAGTGTGGTCTTGAGCACAACACTACTGCAGCGTTTCCAGCTGTTCTGGTGTCTCCATGTGAATGTGGATTAATTTCAGTGAAAATTTCAGGTGACAGTGACTCCGTGTAAACAGGGCCTTAGTTAGATGATGTTGTTCCCGGTGTCTGTTTTTTTGTTAGTTTGTCTGTTTCTCTGTTACCAACATAACTCAAAAGTTATGGATGGATTTCGATTATATTTTCAGGAAATTTCCAGATTGGGAAAAAGAACAAATAAATAGATTTTGGGAGTGATCCGGATCACTGTCTGGATCCACCGTGACCAGAAATGTGATTTTCGTGAATAACTACTGAACTAAAATAGATATCATTATGAATCCAGTTGCTCGTGGTATGTTTTCATGGTCAATGAATCTAAATATTTAGATGAAATAAAGGTAGGACTAATATTTATGGTGAAAATCACAATATGAGTGAGGACTGTGGCGCTGGAGGTCTGCTTTTCTAGTTTTGTATGTATTTCTTACAAAATTACATAACGTTCTAATCTCAGTCTTAAAATAGATAATGTAACATAAGCAGTATAAAAAAATCACAACAAGCACACAGGACCATTTAGAGATGCTGAGGTGCTTAACTGATGACTGTAAGCTGAGTCAGGCTAACACTTCCCACTGACTCCCAGTGTTTGTGCTGAGCTAATTAGCGACTAATGAGCTCTGCAGCTAATGGAGTCTACCTACTAGTCATGGACTCAGGGGGAAAGACATGAAAACAAAATGTTGGCCTATAAAAAAGTAGAACATGGAGGACTTTTGCTGCGTTCCAGTCGTACTTGTCTGAATTTCCTACTCGGAACTCGGCTGATCCCCACCACCCCTGAACTGACAATCAAAGATGGCTGCCCCCAGTGTAAACAGTTATTAAGCTCCTGTAATATTCTGTTTATTTGCACTTCTGATGAGTGTTTATGGCACTAAATCACCGGTATACACAGTATTGTTATTTACATTCTTTATGCGGTATTTGTGAACTACAACGCAGTGTGTGCTAACAGCAGCTAACAATAGCCTGGCAGATCGGGAAGTTTTTCCAGCTTTGTAACTGAACGCTGATAACTCAGAGATGACGTTGTCCCCACTTCCTTCTTTTCCAGTTTGGAGGTTAATGGAACGCAGCATTTGTTGATGAACAGCAGGGGCGGATCGACCGGACATGTAACAACAGATGAGAGCGTTCACTGGCAGTCCAGCTCAGGATGGCGGATCCAGGGCCAGATCCTGATCATGTCCTGTGGCCCGAGGCTGTGGACCAGCATCAGGCTCCTGTACGCACACGGGTTGGATCTGTACTTCTCGTCGATACCAAACGTCCTGAAGCCCGAGTGTTTCTGCGGGGCCACGCCGAGCTTCTGCAGACACATCCCCGTGTAGACATCATCGATGGGGTACAGCGCCACCTGCTGGGACGCTCTGTAGAGTTGGAGCGCCAACTCTCCAGAGTACAGGTACCCTCCCCCGCCGGCGTAGGGCGGGTACCCCCCTGCAAAGACGCTCTCCGGGATGAAGTACTTCAGTTCGGTGTTCCTGTGCGGGCCGGCGTTACGGATGACGTCCCCGATGAAGAGCTCCCTCGCCCTGCTGTCCGACATGTTCTGCAGGGCGTCGATCATCCCCGGCGTGTTCACGAAGACGTCGTCGTCACCTTTAAAGACGAACTTGGCGTGAGGGCAGGTTTGGTTGAACCACTCCAGGAACAGGACCTCCTTCACGGTCAGGTTGAAAAAGGTGTCCCTGTAGTTCCACTGCAGGATGTCCTCATGGACCGAGGCCTCGTGATGCAGCATTCCCTGCAGATCAGGGAAGTGGTCCACGCCTGAGCTGTTGCCCAGCAGGAAAACGGTCGCTACGGTGCAGTTGGCGAGCACCCCGGCTCGCCCCCATGTTTCCCTGATAGCCTGGCGCCGGTCGAAGTTCGGGGTCAGGGACTTCACCACCAGGAGCAGGAAGGGGTTGTCCCGGCAGAGGCGTGGCTGGTTTATCAGCAGGGGGTACGTCCTGCAGCGCATGTGCAGCAGGAAGTCCTTGAAGCGCTGCGGCAGGGTGTTGTAGTCCGACACCTGCGTGGGGACCCTGTAGTCCGGCACACAGGGGTCCAGCGGCCCCGTGTCGTTCAGCAGTTCTCGCAGGTTGACGAGGGCGTCGCCGGAGTTCAGGATGGGGTTGTGGATGATGTCCAGGCGCCGCTGCTCTTGGTTCCAGAAGGATTTGCTCTGAACCTGCTGCCGCCAAAACCGCGCGGAGGGGATGATGATCTTCTGCGGGGCGTTTTTCCCCCTGAAGTTGGAGGGGATCACAAACAGGAGGCTGAAGGCGACATTGAACGCCACAAAGAGCACACAACTTTTCCTGCAGGCCATGATCGAGCTGACCTCCTGCAGAGAAGAGCAGAAGAGACAAAGAGAATCTATATGACCACAAGATGAAGACTTTAAAATGTGCATTAATTTAAAACAATTTAAAATTAACTACAAAAAAACTCTCGTTCAGCTATAAAGAACCAGACAGATAATGTTACACTCTGTTTTAACCCTTTAACTACCAGCTCGACTGTTTGGCAGGGTCCAAAAATTAACTCAGGGATATTTAATGTTGTATAAAACCAAATAATTTTTTGGGTGCCTCAAGGGTTAAACAGACTTTAATAGCAGTTCAGTTGGATGCTGCTGTTTTAATCAACATCATTCCTCTGCAGATTTTATTCATTATAGAACCTAATTTTAATAATAGACTGATCTCGCTGGCTGTATTGACTGTACATTCACATCTTTAAACCACAGTTGTGTAACATTGAATTCATTTTTATTCAGCAGAGACAAACGTGATGAGGACAGATTTATGATCTGGGCGTCCATAGTTTTGTTGCTTTCATAAATTCTTATTTCAGTCCCTTTGTCTCTGCCTGGCTTCAGTCTGATCTTATTTTGAAGTGTCTTTGGATAACGTGTTATAAATTGGTGCCATTACAAATAAAGGTTTATTGGTTGATTGATTTATGATGTCCCATTTTTAACATGTTTGATTAGCTGCATCATCCCAATTTAATGGCAACCCCTGGCACACCAGCTGTTTACTCTTTTTACCAGGCAGTGAAAATGACAGGTTCATTTTCATTTTATTTTGTTTATTCATCTCAAACATAAAAATGAAAAAAAGAACATTAAACTCTTAGTCACGGCAACATAACACGTACGCACATCAGACATCTGAATATATCCAACAACGTTAGATAAGAGCTTATTCCTTACTTACAAATCAGATCCATTACAGAGACAAAAAACATAACAAAACATTAACTATTATTATTATTACAACTAATAAATCGCAAGAACCTTTGAAAAATATTACCGTGTATATTAAATATATATATATATATATGTGTGAGACAAAGGATCTGTATTCATGGTCAACTGGAATCAAACCAAAAGAAGATTTTGAAAAATCATCGGTCCTGATTTTCACAACCAGTGTATCTCTATAAAAAACCTTATTTTTTTTCTGGACATCATCCCCTCTTTCCTTGATGAGATTCTTTGTTTTTATTAGTGCTGTCAGTAGATTAAAGAAATGAGTGATTATTAATTATGACCTGTAATTAATTAATCTAATTAATCTATTTTTTAATCTCACTTCAAAAACTGCTGAAAAAGCTCAACTTGAGGTAATTTTATTAAAATTCATTAGATTATTGTGGCAGATCAATAGATTGTTCTCCATCCCCCAAAAACTGAAGCACAAGAAGCCCAATGCATAAAAATTCTGCAGCTTTAATGGGCCAATCAGGGGACAGAGGCGGAGCTACGACAACAGGAAGTGACTGCATGTTTGAAAACAACAGCGGTGTGTAAAAGTGATCTCTGTGGATACAGAGAGATCCTCAGTTTTATCAGAAATGGACTGGATTTCTCCTTTAAAGAGGAGCAAAGAACATCACTTAAGCTTTCTTATGGGAAATTATGATTTTGTTCTTCTCCTGATCGGAGATCACTGCTGGGAAACTGAGAGAGATGCAGAAATGCTGCGCAAACAACGCCAAGCCGTAGTCATGGTTACCCTATGATATGAAATCTGCTCTCCTCAGAAGTTTACCGGGAGAACTTGGTGGGTTTTCTCTTTGATGAGATTCATGTCACATGTAGCAGATGATCCATCTGTGTGGTTTAATTTAATTTAAGACAAGACGATAGTCTAAGGACTGACGTACTCGTAGTTTAATGCTGCGTTCCAGACGACCTGTAACTCGGAAATTTCCTAGTTGAAATCTCTAAATTTTTAATCTGAAAGCGTCAAAAGGCAAATTACGACTTTGGGTTAAGCACAAGCATTCTGGTTAGGGCTGAACGATTTGAGAAAATAATCTAATTCCGATTTTTTTTCCCCAATATTGCGATTTACTCTGCAATTGTTTTAATGTTCCTCATCTTATGTATTCTTAAACAAACATAAGCAGTAGATCTTTTTATAGTAAAACCAATATGACATTAAATAAATCTAAGGATAAAAGACTTGAGAAAAAGTGGAGAAGTGAAGAACAGAAGCAAAATAGGTATGAAATTGTAAAAACTGGATATATGGTATAAAAGTGGAAAATGGTTTATAAATAGGTGCAAAATAGGAATGAAATTGCAAAAAAAAAAAGGAAAAAATTGGAAAAAAAATCCAAAAGTGGCTTAGGAAAATTGATTATGGCAGCAAAATTGGGAATAAAATTTCAAAAACCATGCAAAAATTCCAAAAATGGTTCTGACAGTGGCCAAAAAAAGATGAATGGGAGCAAAATAGGCATAAAGTTGTAAAAACAGGTTTAAAAAAGGTAAAAATGGTCCAAAAGTGGGAAAAAAGTGAATGAATAGAGGTAAAAAAAATTAGGCATGAAATTGCAAAAAACTACATCACAATGCCAAAATGTTCAACACATTCTGAGCTAAAAACATTGAACCTTCAGCGATTTGAAAATTGCGACAAGCCAATTTGCGATTTAATCTAATTTGCAATTAATTGGAATGCAGCATAAGCTAACGGCTAACAACAGGGTTGAGCTGCTATGTCATACTGTGGCTTGATGTGATTGGTCTGTTAAGAATGTGACGAGCGGACTGATCGTCCAATCACCAGCTGCTCTTGTATGTTAAGGTTCCGCCCTCTGAAAATTAGAAAACAGTGAAATTAGATTAAAAAATTTGATTAACGAGATTAAAAAACGTAATGCGCTTATTATGACCGCAATAAATTAATCTCATTTAACGTGGTAATTTGGCACCCCTAGCTTTCATAACCTCTAACCTCAGCTAATTTACCTTTTTACTCTTTTATTCAGAGAGCACCACTGTGATTAAAACATTACGAAACAGAAAAACAGAGACATTAATACAGTGGAAGCACAAAAAGTTTCAATCATATTTCAGTATTTTTTACCATTTTATGATTTAAGATTTAAAGTGTGGTACAGCATTTCATCAGGAGTCCATAACGTTTATCTTCTGCACTCTGTTATTTTGTTGTTCATTAACCCTTTGACTGGCACTGTAACCGTGCGGTTGACTTATTGCCACCACTGTATATAAACTTCTGAAAGCCCATCTTTGTCGTTTTTTTAACCCTTTAAGGAGCTAATTTTTTGGAGCTGAAATGTTTGTTTCACTTTCTGCTAAAATCCATAAAATCAAAATGTCCTGTCTGGAGCTTTAAGTTAACAACCTTTAAGAGGTCTTTTCCTTGTGGTAAATCGGAATGCACGTTGTTCCTTTTTTTTTTTTTTTTATGTATTATTATTATTATTGTTATTGTTATCATTATTATTATTATTATTATTATTATTATTATTGTTATTATTATTATTATTATTATTATTATTATTATTATTATTATTATTATCATCATTATTATTATTTTTATATACAGGCATACATATGTATATGTATGTCAAGCATTTTTATGTGTGTATATACATGTACATGGGTATGTATGTGTATGCGTATATGTACGTAAGTATGTATATATACGTCTGTGTGTATGTGTATATATATATATTTTTTTTCTTTTTTCTTTTCTTTCCTTTTATTTTACTTTCGTTATTTTTATTTATTTTGATGTATGTTTCTAAAGTTCTGTGTTGTAATGTTGTAGAAATTAAAATCGTATATAAATAAAGTGTTAAAAAAAAAATCTAAATGTCCATAAAATTCAGCATATAGATTTTTTGTATCTCATTTGATACATTAGGTGTCTTTGGTAACTGATAATCCATTTGAGGACATTTTTATCATTTATCTGATTGTATTCAGATGTTTTTTATGTAATTTGTTGATCATATTGAGGAGATAGAGGTATTATAAAAGTATGTATCAAATATGATACAATTGGCTTTGTAGGGTTAAGTATTTACCTCTCTTAAAGGAAAAGTTCGGTTCCTGCAGCTTTTACATTGTTTATAGAATGAAGAACAACAATACACTCACCCAGAAGGCTTTCCTGATGCAAACGGTGCTTCGGGAGATATTTAGATCCAAAATCGAGCAGC
This sequence comes from Scarus forsteni, assembly GCA_036419115.1. Taxonomy (NCBI): domain Eukaryota; kingdom Metazoa; phylum Chordata; class Actinopteri; order Labriformes; family Labridae; genus Scarus; species Scarus forsteni. The sequence continues at coordinate 685,046 of JAZDUH010000188.1, forward strand.
GGACACCGATATAATGGTAGCCCGTAGGGCATAGATCGCCGCTCCTAAAAACTGCATTAATCGTCCAAAAACTCATGTTTTTCACCGATATTCCATCATGATTTGCTCCGAAAGGACCGCCATTGCAGCCTGTGTCTCTCCACACAGCGCTGTGTGGCTGAACTAACCTCTGAACTGACGAGCTGTTTACGTGCTCTTCGCGCATCTGCGGCTCATTGTTTCAGGGGAAGATCGGCAGCTATAAATCAACTTTCTTCTTCCAGTTTTGTGCAAAATGGACAAATGTCTATGGGATGAAGATGTTGTGGAGGAGGACTTTGAATATGATGGACATCCTTACAGTTTGGAGCCACAGTATACAGATATACAGATAAGGAAGCGTCATAGCGCTCCAGAGAGTACTGCGCATGCGCAAAGAGCATGTAAACAGCTCGTCAGTTCAGAGGTTAGTTCAGCCACACAGCGCTGCTGTGGACAGACACAGGCGGCTCCTTTCGAGCAAATCATGATGGAATATCGTGAAAAACATGAGTTTTTGAGCGATTAATGCAGTTTTATCTAACAGTAAGAGCAAACACATATTTCCAGATCCTCTAACAATCATCATTTAGTCGAAAGAAATACAATTGATGATATAAAATCTATCTATGATTTCTTAGAAAATGGATCAAAAGCTAAACAACTAAATCTGCTCTCTGTGACGTTTTCATCTGAAAATAAAGATTTTGGTGCAGAAATAAAATAAATCCACTCATGCCGAAGATAACAGGCATGCCAGTCAGCAGATTAACCAACACATCCACTCCTCAGATGGGTAATCTGTAAAATAAAACCTGGCACGTTGCTCATTGAAGAGGAAGGAACATAATTTTATCAACAAATAATATGTTGCAATTGACCCTTTGCTAAGCCCCGCCCCCCTTAGTTACTGTTGCTACGCCTGTCAAGCGTTGCCTCGTAGAAGAAGAAGAGTTTTTAGTGGTTCGGTGAGTGATATTTCTAAGGAAATATCTGCTTATATCTGGACATTTTCTTCAGATATATCAAAAAGGAGTGGACAGAAAGATCTCCAGTATGCTTTTGAGAATTTCATTTAATATTTTAACTTATTTTAACCCTCTTATTTGTTTTATCACTACATCTCTGTTAAGATTTTTTTTTATTTGGAATCTTTGTTAAATCCTTTTATTATCCTATTTTAGCTGATTTTATTATGCACCTGATGCTACACTTTCTCATTTTACCATATTATTTATCCAACTTTTATTCTATACTATACTGTTATATTATTTTATTTATCTATGTATTTACACATTTACTTATCTTACCCTCTAGCATTTTAGAGTATTTTTAAGTATTATTTTAGTTTTAGCTCCTGTGTTTCCTCATTTTTTAATTCAAGATAGTGTTTGCTCAGTCCTCTGATTCTGTTTTCTGTCAGAATGTCCTTTTTATGTCTTTGTGTGTTTGAGTAAGCGAGCATGTATATTGAATGTGGTTTGGGGAGGGGGGGATTGTGGGGGTCTTATGTTTTCATTTTATGCAATTATGCAGTTTTCTGCTTTTTATTCCACTTATTGTTATTTTATTGTATCTTTTCCTCATGTAAAGCACTTTGTGTTACAAAGTCCTGTATGAAAAGTGCTATACAAATAAAGCTTGACTGATTGATTGATTTGAAATCAAATGTCTGAGTTCAAATGTAGAGGACGTTAAAATAGAGGAGAAAGCAAACAGATCTCAACGCAACTGTCATCAGCCGGTGTGTTGATACTTCACTTTAAAATAATCACAAACAAGAACAAGAACAACAATGTTCTTGTCCAGCAGGGGAAGTTGATATAGTGTTTTAATTGATATTAATGATGTCATCGTTATCGTGTGTTTGCCTCTTTCTAGTGCGTCTGTTTATAAAAATGTGAACAGAAACAGCATGTCAGAACTTCTCTGCTGTAACTAGTATTTCTTTTGCTTAAATATTACCCAGAGGCTCAAGGTTTAACAGAAGTGACCTACTACTGAGACCTCTTTGTTTTCTAACGTTGTCTTAGCCAGCACACGGAGCTATGGTTAGCTAACGTTAGCTAGCACCTGACTTTAGAACAAATGTAGGTGGGCGATTCCACCAAAGAGTGAAATTTCTGTCCCCATATTGTTGTATATTAAATGTATAAACACAAGTAATAATATATTGCAAATTACATTCTATTATTATACTAAACACCATACACATTAATATTTGTGGAAATTACAGATTTATATATTAATCTTTTTAATATTTTAAAATGGCATCTAAAACACTTATACGTAGCATTTCTTGCCTGTCCCCACAGCCAAACACTACACTTTACTACAATGCATCATGAACAAAATCCTTCCAAAGTAAATTTTGTTTTGCATTTCAGTGTGACTCCATATTCTATCTACACTTTTAAAACAAAAGTTTTACAAAAAAGTGATTATATTTTGGTTAAAATTCACATTTTAGTGCTGTCCCCAGGTTTTCAGTTGTTGCTGTTACCCAAACACATTCTCCCCTTTAAAGTTCTGGAACATTCCACCAGTGACATGTTCTGCAGGAAGTGACATCATTTAGGTCTTCTGCAAGTCATGGGAAGACCAAAAGTAAGTTATCTCTTTTATTTTTCCTTAAATTTAATGATATATGAGCTGTTTTAGAGATGGTCAATCAAAAAAACTCAGTCCTGTTACCTCAGTTATCTCTAAGACAACAGTTGTTGATATTAAAAGTAAAATATTCAGTTAAATCTTAAAGGGACTGTGAGGAGAATCTATTACCGGCGACATTAGGACTCTGCTACCCATGAGCACGCGCGGCGACTGTCGTAATGCTGCGTTCCAGTAACCTCGGAACTGGGAGTGACATCATCTCCGACTTATCGGCGTTCCAGTTGAAGTTGGAAAAAAACATGCTGATCTACCAGGCTATTGTTAGCTGTTGTTAGCACACCCTGCGTTGTTGTTCACAAATATCACATGAAGAATGTGATTATCACTATGGCAGCATTTTTGTAAATATAAATCTAACAATACTATGTATACAGCTGATCTAGAGCGACACACCCCAGTCAGAAGTGCAAATAAATGGATTATTACAGGAGCTAAATAACTGTTCACACTGGGGGCATCCATCTTCCATTGTCAACTCGGGGGAGGCGAGGTTTCACCGAGTTCCCAAGAGGAAATTCAGACTTTGGGGGATGTTCCAGTTGCAGTTTCCTACTCGGAACTCATAATTCCTACTTCTGACTACAACTGAAACACACCACAAGATGTGTGCTATCCAAAGCGTGTGTTTGTTGTGATGCAAATGAATGAAGCTCTGACCTTCCTCAGAACTCTGAATTGCTTTACAACTTCTTTTTTCAACAACTTACAGGATGTAAAGTGACGAGGTAATGTATCTCTTTCTAGTTATGTAGCGGTAGTTTTTGATGTGTGACAGCAAGCAATTTTTGGAAAACTTAGTATCGTAGTTTTGTAGCCGGCTATATATCTCTACTTACAGCCCGGTGCTCTAAGACGTGTCTGAATAAAATAAATTTGCTCTAGTTTTAATTGTCTTGTTCCTGAAGTTGAGTATCCAGGCCAGTCCAGCCCTGTCCGACCCGACCGCGATGCTACGGAATAGCATTTATAGATAACCTATTTTGATGCTGTAAAACTCATCTTAAAGTGTGTATTTCCATCAAGCATATATCTAAAAGTGAGACTTTTTTGTAATTATTTAGAAACTTCTCACATTCCCTTTAAGAATGTGCTCCATGTGCTCAAGCTACTAGCATAGATGTTAAGTGGCTAGATTTCACACAATTGCTAATTTTATGCTAAAAACTCTTTGCTTTTACCCTCATTGCTGTTACTCAAATAAAGAGTAACAGCAAAAAAAAAAGTCTTTTTTGTGATAAATATTAGCGTTTTCATCATGTAACCAACCATTTCATCTAAATTAACTCTTTTTCTAAGGGGAAAACATTGTATGTGGTTGATATTCTTATTATAATTATACATATTCATGGTTTTAAAATGGCATTTGAGTTTTGGTAACAGCAGAGAAAAAACTGCAATGATAATAAACTGTCGAAAGTTGCAAAAAATTCAATAAAGTAGCCTGAGATTGACGAGTATTAATTTTGAATGAGTAAATGTGTATGTTACTAAATTCTATTTTGAATTTGAATGAAAAATGAAGTTTAATTTTGAAGAGTTAATGACCCAGGTGTTCTCGTGAAATTTAGATGTTCTCGTGCTTTATCCACACAGCATCTTTCTGCTTGAGTCTTGGGCTTAGAGAAGCCAAAAAAAAAATCAACACCAACCTCCAAACTTCTCAGATATCAACTGTCGGACTTGCTAGTCCTGTATGCACACCGCTAGGTCATACTGTTTTCTACTGAGAGCTTGACAGGCCTCGTGTGCATAGTTACGGTTGCTAACGTGAGATTGGACAGTAGCTGTTTGTGGGAGGGGCTTCGGTTAAAAGTGAAGCAGAAGAACTTGCGGTAACAGAAAAGTGTTAAATTATTTTTATTTGAAGGTTTAACCCTCAGGCAAACTCGTGACCATTTCAGAGCTTTTCAGATGTTTTTTTTTCTACCTTCATTTTCACGGTGATCTGACGAGGAGGCTCATTTTTCACTGAGTTATGGAATCTTATTAACCACACTGTGTAAACTAAAATCCACTCTCTAAGATAAACCTGTCAGTCTGAGTCCTGCAGCTCTTTGGCACCACTAATCCACCTTTTTTCCTTCTACTGCCATTGCAATACAGGAATATAAAATCCTGTTAATATCTGAATTCGGTCTCTCTCTCTGCAACTAAAAACTGCACAGACAAACAAACAGAACTAGATTACAGTTTTTTTCATGTTTGCAGAGTGGCTTAAGGGAAATGATAACCTGATCTAGCTGATAAGATGTAACCGTAACTGCAGGCTGGTGGAAACAGATGAAATTTCCGGTTGCTGCTACTCAGACATTTTTTCATTTTATACAGCTGTAGCTCGTGCACTTTGAGCTACAGGTGTGGTATAAAAAGTGTTATATAACAAAGTGTGATTGATTTTTATTCAGCAGAGACAAATGTGATGAGATATTTTTATTGTTTTCCACTGATTTTACGGTTCTAACATTGTCTTTTTTTTTTTTTTTTTACCTCACTTGCTTTATCTTTATCTTGTTTTATTTTGCTCTTTGATTTGTAAACGTAGGTTACTTATAATGTCCGACATCTGTATTTGGCCCATGCTTGCTTAAATACACTATATGCCAAAGTATTGGCTCACCCATCCAAATAATCAGAATCAGGTGTTCCAGTCTCTTCCATGTCCACAGGTGTATAAAATCATCACCTAGTCATGCAGACTGCTTTAACAAACATTAGTGAAAGAATGGGTCGCTCTCAGGAGCTCAGTGAATTCCAGCGTGGAACTGTGATAGGATGCCACCTGAGCAACAAATCCAGTGGTGACATTTCCTCACTCCTAAATATTCCACAGTCAACTGTCAGCTGGATTATAAGAACGTGGAAGTGTTTGGGAACCACAGCAACTCAGCCACCAAGTGGTAGGCCACGTAAACTGACGGAGCGGGGTCAGCGGATGCTGAGGCACATAGTGAGAAGAGGTCGCCAACTTTCTGCAGAGTCAATCGCTACAGACCTCCAAACTTCATGTGGCCTTCAGATTAGCTCTGTTGCGGGGTCTTTCTTTAAAACACCCAAAAATGTCCAAAACACAGGCGTAGTCAGAAGAATTCATTGGTGTTATTTTTTTATACCGGTCTCCCATCAAGCAGTGCAAAAACTCAAACCACCAAAAAAGAAATGACGTGAAAAAAAAATGTATATACAATATTTACAAAATAGGAGAAAAATCAGAAAGACAACACAAACCCCTGATTTCCTCATTAACTCATCAGTAAGTCACTTGGAGCTGTTACCTGCTCTGTAACCAGTTCCACACTAAGAACCTGAACAAGCCAAGGCAGTCACCTTTTAAATCAGAAGCCCCTCCCCCCCGGGCATAACCAATTATATAACTTTTTCAAAAACATGTATTTTTGTTATGCATTAATGATTTCACACTTTGTTTTACCTCCCCCGTAAATCATCACATTTAAATATATTCTATGCAGTTTTAATATTTCAAAATTGGCACAGGAAAAAGATATTTCTACTCAAAAACTATTCCCGCGAGATTTCACTTTATAGGAAGCGGAAGTGACGTGCTCTGTTTCCCCATACATACACAAGACTGCATGGTGCTTTAAAGATGCTTGTTAAGGTAAGAGCGCTTTTAAACCTGTGTAAATGTATGCATATAACTATTAGAGCTCCCAAGTGTGCACCCTTGGTCACGCTAAGAGACAGAGGGAAAGGTGGAAAATGGAGAGTTATCAGAGTGAGGAAAACACTAGCACGGAGGGCAAAGTTTGGTGTAAGTGGGTGGACTCAAGCCGGCTTCGGCGTCAGTGTGTGTGTGCTCAGTGCGTGCATGATCTGCGGGGCGTGTGTGTGTGTGCGTGCGCAAGCAAGTGTGTGCCTTTAATGACGATGCTGCTTCGTCACAAGCTCAAGAACAGTGCAGAGAGCTTCATGGATGGGTTTCCATGGCCGAGCAGCTGCATCCAAGCCTCATATCACCAAGTGCAATGCAAAGCGTGGATGCAGTGGTGTAAAGCACGCCGCCACTGGACTCTAGAGCAGTGGAGACGCGTTCTCTGGAGTGACCAATCACGCTTCTCCATCTGACAATCTGATGGACCAGTCTGGGTTTGGAGGTTGCCAGGAGAACCATACTTGTAGGACTGCATTGTGCCAAGTGTAAAGTTTGGTGGAGGGGGGATTATGGTGTGGGGGTGTTTTTCAGGAGCTGGGCTTGGCCCCTTAGTTCCAGTCAAAGGAACTCTGAATGCTTCAGCACACCAAGACATTTTGGACAATTCCATGCTTCAACTTTGTGGGAACAGTTTGGAGCTGGCCCCTTCCTCTTCCAACATGACTGTGCACCAGAGCACAAAGCAGGTCCATAAAGACATGGATGACAGAGTCTGGGGTGGATCAACTTGACTGGCCAGCACAGAGTCCTGACCTCAACCCCATAGAACACCTTTGGGATGAATTAGAGCAGAGACTGAGAGCCAGGCCTTCTCATCCAACACCAGTGTGTGACCTCACAAATGCTCTTCTGTAAGAATGGTCAAAAATTCCCATAAACACTCCTAAACCTTGTGGACAGCCTTCACAGAAGAGTTGAGGCTGTTATAGCTGCAAAGGGTGGAACAATGTCATATTGAACCCAATGGGTTAGGAATGGGATGGCACTTAAGTTCATATGTGAGTCAAGGCAGGAGAGCAAATACTTTTGATGATATAATGTATGTTTTCTTGATTGATTATTGATTTTTTTTATGTTGTTGACTGGTCGTATGCATGAATGCACACTGGGAAGCTACAAATGAATTGCCCCTTGTGGGATAAATAAAGTTTTTTGAACTGAAGCTGAACTGAATAATAATAATGAATCATGGTTGAAGGAGCAACAATATTGTTCCAACATATACAAATTAGCTTGTATTATCAGCTTCTTATTGAGCTTCAATCTTTATCTGTTCTGGATATTTTCATTCTGATGTATTTTCTAATAAACTGCTTTCTTTTTCTACATTTCTCTTTGCACATTTTTAATCCATAAAAGCCTCTGGTGTTGAAAATCAGCACTGTGCTATAAACACTTACAGCGGTGCATTTGGGACCTGTTTATATTTAAAAATCACATCATCAGAGTTACTGTGTGTCCATGTCAAATAAACAATAAATAAATAAATAGATAATAAAGGTACGTGTGGAAACAGGACAGCTCTGTGCAGACTCACGCAGGAGCTTCACTTCAGTAAAAACGTTCTTTTCTCTTCCTCTCACACTTTCAGAGCTTTCCCTAAAACTGTGATCCAGCAGGAACATTCCTACTGCTTCAGCGTCAGACAGCAATCACACGTTTCTAATTCAGCGACCACATGACTCAAGTTTACGGACACGATCCCTGTCATTGTTTACTGAGCGCTGGCTGAAAAGCTCGAGCACATTAAATACCAGTTTGACGACATCAGGAGGACAAAAGCAGTACTAATCCATCTGCGTTTATGTCCAGGATGTCCTCAGAGAGACTTCCCTGTTTGTTAAAGAAAGAGTGATTAATCAGCAGAGCTCACATCTCACTGCAGCTCATCATTTATCATCTGTGACTGCAGGGGCGACAGCAGGTCCTGGTTTGGTTCATAACGATTAGTTAAAAACTTTATAAATCCCTTTGGAAGACTCCCCCAGGAACTGAAGATCCCAGCAGCAGGTAAAAAAGATAAATAAAATCTATATATATAAACGTAAATGCACATAAATGTACAGTATATTGCCAAAAGTATTTCCTCTCCTGCCTTGACTCACATATGAACTTAAGTGACATCCCATTCCTAATCCATAGGGTTCAATCTGATGTCGGTCCACCCTTTGCAGCTATAACGGCTTCAACTCTTCTGGGAAGGCTGTCCACAAGGTTTAGGAGTGTTTATGGGAATTTTTGACCATTCTTTTTCTTTATGGACCTGCTTTGTGCTCTGGTGCACAGTCATGTTGGAAGAGGAAGGGGCCAGCTCCAAACTGTTCCCACAAAGTTGAAGCATGGAATTGTCCAAAATGTCTTGGTGTGCTGAAGCATTCAGAGTTCCTTTGACTGGAACTAAGGGGCCAAGCCCAGCTCCTGAAAAACACCCCCACACCATAATCTCCCCTCCACCAAACTTTACACTTGGCACAATGCAGTCCCACAAGTATGGTTCTCCTGGCAACCTCCAAACCCAGACTGGTCCATCAGATTGTCAGATGGAGAAGCGTAATTGGTCACTCCAGAGAACGCGTCTCCACTGCTCTAGAGTCCAGTGGCGGTGTGCTTTACACCACTGCATCCACGCTTTGCATTGCACTTGGTGATGTGAGGCTTGGATGCAGCTGCTCGGCCATGGAAACCCATCCATGAAGCTCTCTGCACTGTTCTTGAGCTAATCTGAAGGCCACATGAAGTTTGGAGGTCTGTAGCGATTGACTCTGCAGAAAATACATTAAAATACCAGAGCAGCTGGTGATTGGACGATTAGTCCACTTGTCACACTCTTCAAAGACCAATCACATCAAGCTACAGTATGACGTAGCAGCTAGACCCTGTTGTTAGCTGTTAGCTTAATCTACGAGAACTTCAGTCCTTAGAGTATCGTCTTATCTTAAATTAAATTAAACCACACAGATGGATCATCTGACACATGTGACATGAATCCCTTCAAAGACAAAACCCACCAAGATCTCCTGGTAAACTTTTGAGGAAGGCAGATTTCATCGTAGGGTAACCATGACTACGGCTCGGCTTTGTTAGTGAAGCATTTCTGCGTCTCTTACAGTTTCCCAGTAGTGATCCACGGTCAGGAGAAGAGCAAAAACATGATTTCCCATAAGAAAGATTGAAGTGACATTCTTTTCTCCTCTATTAAAGGAGAAATCCAGTCCACTTCTGATAAAACTGCAGATCTTTCTTTTCACTTTTACACGCCGCTGTTGTTTTCAATCACGCAGTCACTTCCTGTTGTCGTCACATCTGCAGCTCCGCCTCTGTCTCCTGATTGGTCCGTTAAAGCTGGAGAGTTTATATTCATTGGACTTCTTGTCCTTCAGTTTTTGGGGGGTGGGAACAATCTTTAGATCTGCCACAATAATCTAATGAATTTCAATGAAAATACCTCAAGTTGAGGCTTTTTTCAGCAATTTTAGAAGTGAGATTAAAAAATAGATTAACTAGATTAATTAACCCTTTCATCCACAACAGTAGACAGAAATTATGAATACTTTTCACACCCTTTAGGTTGCAGCACCTTGTCCAACCAGGTGGCAAATCCCCAACCCTTGTTTTAAGTTTCATAAGAACATTACCTTTTCACATTTGTTCCATATTAAGATATCGCATCATAAATCCAAAAAACCCGACAATGGGCAAATTGTGCCAGTATAACATAATGAAAATACTAAATTATGGGAAATATATCATATTTCATATAATTTTATATTTTCATGTTAATACCAAGTTTGATTGAACAGCAATAATACAGATACTTCAGATTTTGCTTTTTTATGTACTCTTAATGTTTTTCAAAGAAACGTGTTTGCGGAGTTTTATTCACGCTATGGTCTACGATTTGGAAGCTTGGTACATCTTAATAACACCATTTATAAGGCCGGTATGGCCCTATGGTCCGATCTACGCAATATAAAGACCAAAAAGAATGAAAAAAAATCCATTCAGTATATCCACTGCAAAGCAGCATAATAGTTGACCAATCCGAACCGCCGTTCCCGGTGGTTCAGATTGGTCCGTGAGTCCATCCAATCCCCTGTCTCCCCTGCTCCGCACCGTCTCGCCCATGGTCCTGCCTCCTCCCCACTACCTCTCTGATGTACCGGTGACCAACAGCAGCACAGCTACTGAAGCATCATGGAGTTGGGAGGCTGCTTCTGTTACCCTCCACATTGAAGAGAAGGAAACGTAAAAGTTTCAAGGAAAAGGCTGAAGTAAGGAAGAAATATGAGCAATACAGGTCCCAACGGAGACTCAACATTGGAGAATCGTACGGTGGAAGAAGCTGCAGAATGATTTGGGATTGTTGAACACTGCGCCGGCCGCCGGCTACCAAACGGCCGGCCGCAGCACGGGCCACCGGCTGGCGAGCGACCGCAGCACCGGTCGTTCCGCCCCTGGTTGAACAGGTAATAGCTTTGTTTACTACAGTGGGAGATGTCTGCTAAGTAACTCTGGTTAGTCTGTGCCTATACTGGCTAATGACTGAACGTTGTTGGTCGGAGCGGGTAGGCTCTGTCAATAGATTTTAGCATAAGTTAGCCACGCATCATTAGCATTGTAAACTGAGCTGGTGAGGACACGCAGAGAAAGATAATTCCTCGCACACAATCGGCTCTGCTCTGGTGACGCCAGACCCGCTTTGCCGCCGGTCCAATTGAAATGGCTACCGCTGTGTGTTACAAGGGGGATGACTGTCGGGTTAGTTACTTTCAGTTGAGCTGAGTTGTTTTTAGTTGTTGTTGATATTTTAAGCCAGCCGGCTTGTTGCTCTATCAGAGGGGGCGTGTTGTTAGGAGGCGACATGAGCTGGGGGCGGGATCTTGGAGCACTGAGGGGAGGGGTGAGTGAAGGGGGGGCAGGCTGCTTTTTTCAAACTGTCTCAACAGTCAAACTGGTTTTCAGATCGTAAACCCTAGCTTAAGTTCACAAAATTATTACTTATCCTGTTTATGCATAACTCCGACAAAATATAACAATAAAAAATGATTGATTTTAACATGTTTGTAGGTAAAGGAAAAAAACATTTTTTAAAAAAGTACTCTGTTGTGCTTTAATAATTCATGCATGAAAGGGTTTAAAAACAGGTCATAATAAATTAATTGTTAATTTTTTTAATCTACAGACAGCACTAATTGGTTTACTTTTGCAATCAAGAAGTGAATAATAGAGTTAAGGTGTGAGAGGATTGTTTAAATGTTATGAGTGCAGTGTATGTAAGTCATACTCAAAAGCATGATGATATTTTTGGTTTTGGACCCCATGATCCAAAATAAATCAAATCAAATCAAATCAGTGTTTTAAGTCGTGTCTGGTCCTTTAAGAGTGTTCCCTTACCTGTGACAGCTGCTCTGATTGGTCAGTTGTGTCCGTTAAAGTCCCAGATCTCGCCGAGCCTCATGCAGTGGAGCTGATGGGTGAAGAAAGACGTCTCCAAGAAGAGCCGGGGTGTTTCTGCTGCAGCCATCTGTGAATTAAAGACATTTCCTCTTCAAACAGTAAATCACAGATATGTCAGAGAAGAGCGTCTTCAGCTCAGCATGTTCTGGACCAAAAAGAGTGAAAGTCTTTTAAACAGGCTTCAAAAGTGAAAGTAAATCACCCCTTTAAATTTGTTTTCAGGGGCAGAACATAAAAAAAAACACAAGCTTGTGATTGGACAATCATTTGGCTCGTCACATTCATCACAGACCAATCCACATCAAGCAGGGTTGCCTCATATAATGTAGAATACATAGCGGCTAATGTAGCAGCTAATGGCCAACAACAGTTAAAAACAGTTCATGGACGTTAGCCGCTAACAGCTAACAACAGTTATTGATCGTTAGCTGCTAACTTAGCCGCTAACAGCTAACAACAGTTACAGGAACACTACACCCGAACAACAATTTGGCCTCATTTTCTACTCACCCTCATGCTGAACGAACAAACAGTGTCCTTAAAAGTCCACAAAAAGTCCACAAAAAGTCAGCAATATTACTCCATACTGCTCGTGCGCTGTAATCCAAGTGTCCTGAGCGGGTAACGTCCACCATTTACTTGAAACGACATCATTTAGCACATGTTTATAGTCTAAACAGTACTACTTCGCATTTCTTTGATACACTTACGGGTGCCTACGGAAGCCGCGGCTGACCAAACCAAACGAATGCGCACTCTGCAATAACTAGGAGCGTAGAACAAGAAACAAGAACCCAAGAAATCCCACATTCTGCTGACCCCTCTTGTGTCTGTCCACGGCTCCGTCGCTCACAGCAGAATGTGGGATTTCTTGTTCTACGCTCCTAGTTATTGCAGAGTGTGCATTCGTTTGGTTTGGTCAGCCGCGGCTCCCGTAGTCACCTGTAAGTGTATCATAGAAATGCCGAGTAGTACTGTTTAGGCTATAAACATGTGCTAAATGATGTCGTTTCGAGTAAATGGTGGACGTTACCCGCTCAGGACAATTGGATTACAGCGAGCAGTATGGAGGAATACTGCCGACTTTTTGTGGACTTTTAAGGACACTGTTTGTTCGGGCTCTTATCTAAGTCATCATATCAATGTCGGTGGACAGCGAGTATCCCCCGAGATCTCCGGCTGCATCCTAGATGTTCCAAAACTACTCCACAGTGTTGTTCAGCATGAGGGTGAGTAGAAAATGAGGCCAAATCGTTGTTTGGGTGTAGTGTTCCTTTAATGACCATTAGCCGCTAACTTAGCTGCTAACAGCTAACGGCCTTATACTATCGTCTTACACTAAATTGTACCACACAGATTCATTTAACACTTATATGTGACATGAACCTCGTCAAAGACAATCCCTAAAAGTAAACTTCTGAGGAGGGCAGATTTCGCCAAGTTTCACTGAGTAGCCATGAGGACAATAGGCTAATCGGCATGTCCGTTCTCAACTTCCGGCTGTCGTCATGTCTGCTGCTCCCACCTCTCTTCCCTGATTGGGCCGTTAAAAATTCAGCCGAGTGAATTCGTTGGACAACGGAGGCTGGCAAGACGGACCGACAGGATTTCAGAATCGGGCAGGTCTGTCTACTTTGCAGGGCTGATATCAAACAGTCCTTGGGAAAAAAAACATCATTAAGTGCACCTTAAAGAACTGATGCTGTTTTGAAGGTGGTCCTGCCAAATCATGATTTACATTGTACTTCTGTTGATTCACTGTGACTTTGCTCAATGATTAAATAAAGTATTTCAATTTCTCTTGATGCCATCAGAATTGTCTAAACTTTCCTTTTTAATGCTCAAACAGAGTCAGAGTCACTTGTTTTCTTTCCTTAATCACATCCTGCCTGTTTTCCTTTATACTTGCAGAGATCAACACATTCGAGGAAAAGGATTAAATCTTTACAGACTGTTCTCCTCTGATTCCTTTTTAATTGCTTGTGTTGGCTGCTCACCGTCATTTCTCCCCATTTCCTCCGCTCTGTGTTATTCTCAGTCCTTCTGAGCTCTAATAACATCCGGATAACAGTTTCAAACTAATCCATTAAACTCAAACTGCTCAGAATTCTAGACAAGTGAAAGCACAGAGCTGAAGTTGGTGAGGTTATGATTGCAATTTAGTGTTTTTTCCATGACAGTTGATCACTATAAGAGCAGAATGTTCATTAAGAAAATAAATTTCCAACCATGTAACAACATTTGGGTTTAGTTTGTTGGTATAACTGGAGAAATAAATACACTACATTGCCAAAAGTATTTGCTCACCCATCCAAATAATCAGAATCAGGTGTTCCAGTCTCTTCCATGTCCACAGGTGTATAAAATCAGCACCTAGGCATGCAGACTGCTTTTACAAACATTAGTGAAAGAATGGGTCGCTCTCAGGAGCTCAGTGAATTCCAGTGTGGAACTGTGATAGGATGCCACCTGAGCAACAAATCCAGTGGTGACATTTCCTCACTCCTAAATATTCCACAGTCAACTGTCAGCTGGATTATAAGAGCGTGGAAGTGTTTGGGAACCACAGCAACTCAGCCACCAAGTGGTAGGCCACGTAAACTGACGGAGCGGGGTCAGCGGGTGCTGAGGCACATAGTGAGAAGAGGTCGCCAACTTTCTGCAGAGTCAATCGCTACAGACCTCCAAACTTCATGTGGCCTTCAGATTAGCTCAAGAACAGTGCAGAGAGCTTCATGGATGGGTTTCCATGGCCGAGCAGCTGCATCCAAGCCTCACATCACCAAGTGCAATGCAAAGCGTGGATGCAGTGGTGTAAAGCACGCCGCCACTGGACTCTAGAGCAGTGGAGATGCGTTCTCTGGAGTGACCAATCACACTTCTCCATCTGACAATCTGATGGACCAGTCTGGGTTTGGAGGTTACCAGGAGAGCGGTACTTGTGGGACTGCATTGTGCCAAGTTCCTGTTCATCCTCTATACAAACGTGTCATCGCAGTGGAGAGGATCAAACTATTTTGAAGTATGCAGATGACACAATGATTGTCAGCCTGCTGAAAAACAACGAGAGGAGCCATGGCCCAGTTGTGGATGACTCTCTGGACTGGTGCAACAAATCTTTCCTTGAAATGAACATTTCAAAAACAAAAGACATGATCACTGACTTTCATAAAAACAGAGATTCCAATCAAGAGGCCACAGTGTTAAAGGATAAGTTCGGTATAGACAGCTATCACATTGTTTATAGAATGAAGTAGAACAATATACTTACCCAGAAGGCTTTCCTGAAAAAAAAGTTTACAGTTCAGAGGTCAGCACAGTCACAAAAACATGTCTGGAGCGACTCCGGACTGTCGTGGAGGAGTAGCCTGTGCGGACCATGATGAAATACTGAAGAAACTAATGAGTTTTTGGACAATTAATGCAGTTTTAGGAGCGGCGCTATACATGCCCCGTGTGCTACCATTATACGGATGTCCACCGCTCGATTTTGGATCTAAATATCTCCTGAAGCACTGTTTGGATCAGGAAAGCCTTCTGGGTGAGTATATTGTTCTACTTCATTCTATAAACAATGTGAAAGCTGTAGAAACCGAACTTATCCTTTAACAGGTCAGATAGTGGAGTATGTTAATACATATAAATATCTTGGCACTATCATTGACAACAAACTGAACTTTGAGGAAAACTGTGAAGCTGTGTGTAAAAAAGGACGAAAGCGCCTGCTTTGTTTGAGAAACTGTCCACCTTTAACATGGACCGGACCATGCTGACCTTGTTTTATCGCGGTTTTATCGAATCAGTTTTATCTTTCTGTCTTGTTTCATGGTTTGGAAACGTGTCCTTAAAAAAAAAAAAAAAAAAAACTGTTTAAACCAAATCATGAAATGGTCTTGTCAACTGTTTGAAGAGTCTCAGCTTTACCCAGAATCCCTGGATGCCAAACAGCTACAGAGGATTGGTAACTCTATTGTAGTAGATGACTCTCAACCTCTTAATGGAGACTTTCAGCGGCTCCCATCAGGTCGGAGGTTTATGGTTCCTGGTTGTAAAACCAGATGATATAAAAACAGCTCTGTACCAGCAGCCATGTGTGCCATAAACAAATGAGATACACTGCAACATGACCTCACTAAGTTATTTATTCCTTGTTCTGTTTTTCTCATCTTGTTTTTATGAATGGCACATATTTATCTTTTAGCTTGGTTTGACATATTTTTAGGCCTTTTTTACCCACTGATGTTTTAACTTATCTGCTTTTAATCTCAGGGCTGTCCTCCAAGTTCTTGTTCTTTTAGCCTAAGCTCTGTCGTCACTATGTCTTGTCTTGTGTTGTTTTGTGTGTCTATAATACGAGAGAACTCACTCACTGTAAACTGAATTTACCCAAGGGTACAATTATGGCTGGGCGATATGGCCTAGAAATAAAATCCCCGATTTTTTTCCACAACACTCGATTTACGATTTTAATCGATTTTTCCCTCCCTAAAAGAAACAAAACTCCCACTGACATAAAAATGAAACAAATCAAGTTTTTCCTTTATGTTGTATAAATGTTTCCCTTTAAAAGTCAAAGTCTGGGTCATAAAAGGGGAATCTGGGTGTCCCGATACAACTATTTCACCTCCGATACGATACCGATATTGCAGCCTTGAGTATTGGCCGATACCGATATTAATCCGATACGATATCAGCAGGAATCAAACAGACTTTTATTACCTATTTTGTAGTATAGACTGTAAGAAAAGGCTTGATCAGGTCAAATTACTCAAACAGAGAACAGTAGTCAGCAATAGTAGGTATGAGAAAAACTGACCCATTTGTTATTAACCAACAGGGTAAATAAATTTTAACCTTAAACATAAGAATATACTACAATTAAAATAACATGAATAAAAAATATTATAAGACCCTGAAAAGTGACCTCAATAAATCAAACAAAAACAAATTTCACCAATTGCAAAATAACCACTGTGTTGAACTTAAAACATAAGCATATTCTACAACTGAATAAAATAAAAAATAAATATATTAGAATAGACTGCTTGTATCGGAGTGCTGATATCGGAGATTTAGGATGCAGGCCGATATAATCCGATATTTGTTTTTTTGACCGATATCCGATATTAATATCGGATCGGGACATCCCTAATTGGCATGAAACTCTCTGATCAATATTTAATCTCCTTAAATAACAAATACAAGCCTATAAAAGTGCTTGTGCAAACCCTACAAGGCTGACCATCATAAAAATTTTATTTTTTTTCAAAAATTGCAACTACTTACAATTGGACTAAGGCAAGAAAAAAAATCTCGATTTTTTATTTTTTAAATCTTCTGCAGAAAATAATTCAAATTAATCGATTTGAGCGATTTATTGCCCAGCCCAAGGTACAATAAATATTCTGAATCTGAATCTGAAATGTAAAGTTTGGTGGAGGGGGGATCATGGTGTGGGGGGTTTTTCAGGAGCTGGGCTTGGCCCCTTAGTTCCAGTCAAAGGAACTCTGAATGGTGTTACTGACTCTCTCTGTATACAAGCAACTAATGTCCATGTTAGATAATACACACAAGTGTAAAACCCCAGTCTACATGTATTTCCTTGTCATAGCCATATTGGTGGCACATAAAAAAATACCTATGAGTCATGATTACATGCAATGATATTTGTTAACACTAGGCTTCTCAACTGGACAATGACACAACAAAATAGTTAAGTAAGAAAGTGGAGATGGCAGAAGATTTTTACCTCCACCAAGGAGGTCATGTTTTCGGGAGAGTTTGTCCGTCCTTGAACAAAATAACTCAAAAAGTTACGGATGGATTCTGATGAAATATTCGGGAAATGTTCAGCATGGGAAAAGGAAGAACTCTTTCAATTTTGGTGTTGATCCGGATCACCGTCTGGATCCACCATGACGAAAAATGTGATTTTCGTGAAAAACTACTGAACTAAAATAGATATCATTATGAATCCAGTTGCTTATGGTATGTTTTCATGGTCAAGGTGTCTAAATATTTACATGAAATAAAGGTAGGACTAATATTCAGGTGAAAATCACAAAATGGGTGATGACTGTGGCGCTGGCAGAGGTCTGCGCTCTACGAGTGCTTTTCTAGTTTTCATGTGTTTTTGTCATGTGTGGCCTGATTACCCGATGACCATCACCTCGCACCTGACCTTGAGCTGTCTTCTTCATATACCTGGTGGTGTTTCCCCTCCCTAACAGACTGATGTCTCCAAACACTTTATATAATTAGGGATCCCGTTAAAACTGAGCTCCCATGCTCATGGGACTTGTAGTTTATTTGCAAACTGACGTCAACGTTTATCTACCCTATGTCACTTTATTACCCAGCTTACCCGCTCTATTATGATTATTTTAATAATGTGTACATGAATAAGAATCTGTATTTGATTGTATATGTATTAAGGCTGGGTATTTCCAGCAACCCCACGGTACGATACATATCCCGATACACATAAATTGTGATCACTGACTGTGCTTTTAACAGAATTCCCAGCAACTTTGTTTTTTATTACAAGAAGCAAAAGAACAAGGATGAATTTTCAATAGCTCTACAACTTAAGATCTTTAATTCAGGTCGCCAAAGATGGTAGACATCTAAGTTTAAAGTTGGAACTGTTTTTCATGATGTAGCTTGGCTTCTACTTTGAACTGTGCCGTTGTTAACATTAACCAAAGAGTATTTACAACAACTGTTTAAACATTGAGGCGTCGTATCAATACTTTGAGCACAGGCCTAATATGTATGAGCACACAGATGTGCTTGAATGTGTATATTCATTTACATTTTTCAGTTTATTTGCTAATTTACTGGTTTGCCTTACTTTGTGTTTTTATGTTCTTTCTACAGCATATAACTGCCCCTTTACATAGATGTTTCGTACCTTATATCCTTCAAATTATGACAAATAACGTTTTTAAAAAGTTTTACATTCACAGCCCTTGAGAAGAGCTACCACAGTCGTCAAAACTTTTGAGTATTGTGAATTTTATTTTGGGACCTGATGTTGTTTTCTTACTTACTTTAACCTGCCACTGTAACTGATAGACTCTGCATATTTACCTGCCACTGCACAAAAACACTCACATTTTCTGGAGACGGGAGCTAAATCCTCATCATAACGCAGCTCTGAAGGAGAAACAGCCTGTTACAGTAAGGTGTACCTAATAAAGTGGCCAGCGGGTGTGTGAGGCTGTAAACTGTCTATTATCACCCTATCTGACGCCAGAAAGTCCTTCAACTCTCACATGGTAATATTGTTGGAACGTTCCTGATAAACACCTGAATCCACTTCAGCCCTTATCATAAATATACGTAAAGCTTTCAATCATTTATTTTTTTACCATCGTAGAACTTTGACTACAGGAGGAAATGCTCTGTTCGCAGATCAACTTCAGTTTCCTGGCATGCCTCCTTCCTTTCTGACAAAAACATCTGATAAAGAAAGTAAACAAGATGTGATGAGATTATAAGACCACTTAGATGATTTTTTAAATCGATTTTTTTATTCAAAATTCAATTTTTTTTCCAAATTTAAACGCTTCATTTTTGTCTGTGTTAATAAGCCAATTTTAAATGCAGCCCAGTCTTTTTGAAGAGAGAGTATAAACAGCTGGTTAAAATATATTGCTGAATAAATCCTAAAAACAGACTCATATGTGATGTGTATTTTTCCTGATATAGTCTGTAGGCATCATTTTTGTTCATCTTTTTTACTGGTGTTAAAAAAGCTAACTAAAGATTGAAAAAATTTGCAATATCGTACAGTCACAATTTAAAGGTGCTATGAGGAGAATCTATTACCGGCAACGTAAAAGACTCTGCTACCCATGAGCACGCGCGGAGACTGTCGTAATGCTGCGTTCTAGTAACCTCGGAACTGGGAGTGACATCATCTCCGACTTAACAGCGTTCCAGCTGAAGTTGGAAAAAAATATGACGATCTACCAGGCTATTGTTAGCTGTTGTTAGCACGCCCTGTGTTGTTGTATGAAGAATGTGATTATCACTATGGCAGCATTTTTGTAAATATAAGTCTAACAATACTATGTATACAGCTGATCTAGAGCGACACACCCCAGTCAGAAGTGCAAATACATGGATTATTACAGGAGCTAAATAACTGTTCACACTGGGGGCATCCATCTTCCATTGTCAACTCAGGGGTGGCGAGGTTTCACCAAGTTCCCAGTAGGAAATTCAGACTTAGGGGGACGTTCCAGTTGCAGTTTCCTACTCTGAACCCAGAAATTCCTACTTCTGACTACAACTGGAACGCACCAAAAGACGTGACCCAAGCCAAAGCGTGTGTTTGTTGTGATGCAAATGAATGCAGTTCGGACCTTCCTCAGAACTCTGCATTGCTTTACAACTTCCTTTTTCAACAACTTACAGGATGCAAAGCGACGAGGTAGTGTATCTCTTTCTAGTTACGTAGCGGTAGTTTTTGATGTGTGACAACAAGCACTTTTTGGGAAACTTATTATCGTAGTTTTGTAGCCAGCTACAGGGGCGTCACTAGACCTGATACTGTACTGGGGCACACCTGGGGCACAAAGAATTCATGAGAGCGTGCAAAGTGCGCGAGAAAAAAAACATAATCAGCACTTATTTATCATCAAAAAACATAAATAGATCTTTAAACTATTCAATCATATCAGACTATGTTGTTGTCTAGATCTTTGATTAAACAAGCCTACTTGTGCACTTTACTCTAGACTTCTAAACCATTACTGATAAAAGCAAAAAGGAAGAGCAATGAATCTTTTTGAATATGGTTGTCTTGATACAAGGAATAACGTTAGCTAACTTAGCATTAACTTAAGACAGACTTATGTTGCCTAGCTAGCTAGGACTTCACTTACTTCTGTCATTTCTTGCTGCTTTGTCCCTGCTGCGGGGGAATAACTTTCTGATATCCATCTAGGAGTTACAGTTAAGAGTCAAATCAAAATCAAAATAGTAGATTTAACAAGTTGTTGTCGGCTAACATTACCTACCTCACGCAGTGATTCTCATCACCTGCCTCTCTCTCTCTCTCTCTCTCTCTCTCTCTCTCTCTCTCTTGGCCTCGAGTTGACACGAAGTATTATCAGCTGAAGTCGCTACACGTGAATAAATTACCATATTAATTAGCCATGTCTGCATTGTTTATGTGGAGTGAATACAGTAGCAATGAATTACCACACTAAGTATGTGCGCTGTGCTATGTAGGCTTTAAACTCTGAAGTGATTTTTTTTTTTATTGGTGAAATTTTTACTGGGGCACTGCAGATAAATACTGGGGCACGTGCCTGTCCAACCCGACCGGAAGGCTAAGGAATAGCATGTATAGATAACCTATTTAGATGCTATGAAACTCATCTTAAAGTGTGTATTTCCATCAGGCATATATCTAAAAGGGAGACTTTTTTGTAATTACTTAGAAACTCCTCATAGCATAGACTGCGGAAGCGGGGGGGCCAGGCGGGCCGTGGCCCGGGTAACTTTTTGGGTCGAAATATGCACTTATTGATGAGTTTTATAGCATCTAAATAGGTTATCTATAAATGCTATTCTTTAGCCTCCTGGTCGGGTTGTACAGGGCTGGACTGGCCTGGATACTCAACTTCAGGAACAAGACAATTAAAACTAGAGCAAATTTATATTATTTTATTATTTATATTACACATCTGAGAGCGCCGGGCTGTAAGTAGCAATATATAGCCATCTACAACTACGATAATAACTTTTCCCTGCATTTCTTGTCTTCACACATCAAAAACTACATAACTAGAAAGAGATACATTACCTCGTGGCTTTGCATCCTGTAAGTTGTTGAAAAAAGAAGTTGTAAAGCAATGCAGAGTTCCGACAAAGATCCATGCTGCATTTACCACAACAAACAAACACATTTGGCTTCACGTCTCCAGTGCGTTCCAGTTGTAGTCAGAAGTAGGAATTTTGAGCTCCGAGTGGGAAACTAAAACTGGAACGTCCCCCTAAGTCTGAATTTCCTACTGGGAACTCGGTGAAACCTCGCCACCCCGAGGTGTCAATGGAAGATGGATGCCCCCAGTGTGAACAGTTATTTAGCTCCTGTAATAATCCATTTATTTGCACTTCTGACTGGGGTGTGTCGCTCTAGATCAGCTGTATACATAGTATTGTTAGATTTATATTTACAAAAATGACACAGCGTGCCAACGACAGCTAACAATAGCCTGGTAGATGATGGCATTACGTGTGTGTCCGTGTATAGTGTAGTCTATAGCCTCGGCTACGCATCATGTCTGACCGAAAATTTCGGTGTTCCCCCTTGCGATTGTGGCCCCCCCTTGTTCAAACACGTTCCGCGGTCTATGCCTCATAGCATCTTTAATAACAAATGGGTCAGTTTTTCTCATCCCTACTATTGCTGACTACTGTTCTCTGTTTGAGTAACCTCACCTGATCGAGCCTTTTCTTACAGTCCAGACTACAAAATAAGGAATAAAAGTTTGTTTGATTCCTGCTGATATCGTATCGGATCGATATCAGAATACTCAAGGCTGCAATATCAGTATCGTATCAGAGGTGAAAAAGTTGTATCAGGACACCCCTAGATGAAATAGGAATATTTTTAAATT